>VZRQ01003734.1:507528-562728 GCA_013397975.1 Machaerirhynchus nigripectus
CTCAGTATTATCCATGGTTTTGTTAATTCTTTTTTTTGCCTTGTCTTCTTTTTTTTAAATTCTGGTTTCTACCAATTTTGCCTTTATGGGAGTCAAGTTTGGTGGTTCTAATTTCCACAAGCAATTTTGAAAAATTAAATTGCCACTTTACATTTCTCCTGTACAGAGGCCATTTTGATGACCAATTTCTTTCTGCAACAGTTGGAAAAGGCCTTATTATTAGTTTTAGGCAGTTGGGCAGCTATTTATAAAACCCTTTTGGCTTGTATTAACTTTTAGGTAGGCTCTTTTTTTTTTTTTTAATTTGAACAATGATTTTAATTTTGTATAATTGAACAATTAAATAATTTTGGTATAATTCAATAGAAGACTGTAAAAAAGTATCTTCTTATCATCTGATAATTCTATAAGTAAATTATAGACAAAAATAGCTGTTATTTTTTCATAATAGATTTTATTTGGTTTTTTCTCTTTGTTTGCCTGTGCAATCTTGTACATATCTTTTATTTTAGTAGATTATATTAATTTTTATTTATATTTACTACAACATTATGATTTTAATGTCTTTAAACCGTCCACCATCTGTATTTTACTTCTCTGATTTTTATGTTGTCCTCCTACATAATATTAAATACCATCCTAATGAATTTTTACTGGTTTTTTTGAATTTACATTTATTGAGTTTGAGCATGTTATGCTCACTCTTTTGCTATAACTATTTGGTGTTAAATTTTTTGAGCTAGGTCTTGTTTCATAACTAAAATGACTTCTGCTGTGGATTCTCTTTCTAGCTATTCCAAGTGTGACTGTCTAAATTGTGTTGTGCCTTGATGCAGCGTTTACCCACAAGGCAAACAGGGTTGCCCCATTATTGTGCTTTCTGCTTTGTCATCTGCTTGAGCTTTCCTACCATCTCATTATCTTTACCACTGCCCTGCATGGAAGATAGTAGCACAGTCTTCACTATTTACTTTTTTCATTTAGGAATGGAGTTGAAATTCTTCAGGATTGTACCTTATTTATGGGTATAAGAAACTTTTTGTTCTTACTTCACTTTAGGATTCTTTAATGTGTTGACTTAATTTTTTATACATTTATATTTTTATATGTGCTTGTATTTCTGAATATATATTGTAAGAGAGATAGAAGAATGTCTTTTTGCTAGGAAAATAACTCTAAACATGAAAGAAAGCTAAAATTTAAATGAGAAAAATCATCTATAAACAACAATAAAAGGGAAAAGACTCCCAAACCCAAAAATTTTAATATTGTTTCTTTATATTATCCTTTATGTTATCCTTGTTTATGTTATCCTTTAAATAAGTTCTCTCATTTTTGATAGATTTTTTACTTTTTTTTTAACCTAAAAACAAAAGCCTTACTTAAACTATTCACTGCTGAATTTACATTGTCATTGTCTTTGGCTTCTATTGTACGTCAAACCAATGCTTTCAGAGAACTCTTTATGGAACATACAAGATGTCTTCCCTGGGTTGTAACCACCAATTCTGAACGCCGAATTTTGTAGACTGCACTGGCATTCCCCAGATGCATTACCTTATATTTTGCCACTAAAGCCCAGCTGCCACCCTTCTGGCCACTCTTTTTTGTGGAAGCTTTTGCAGGTCCTCAACATTTGCACAGCTCAAAACAAAACAAAACAAAACAAAAAAAAACAAAAACAAAAACAAAAACAAAAAACAAAAACAAAAACAAAAAAAATAGTATGATCTGTAGAGTTGGAAATTTTAGTGTTTACACCCTTTTCCAGACCACTGATGATTTACATTGGAAAACAGCAGCACAAGCACCAGTAGATGAGACAACATCCTACTGTCTTCCATCTAGAAAATTAAAGAACATTTGGTCTGTAAAGGTCTATGTTAGGATGTTTTCTTCGTATCCTTTAATCAGCTTTTAATCTATAAAAGATCCCCCCTACCAATCCTGCCACAGTTTAATTTCTTTAATAATCTTTGGTGTCAAGGACTTTTTAAAAATGCAAGTACATCCACATTTCTGCTGACATTGTCAGCGCAGTAGGGTAGCAAGGTAGTGTTTTCTTTAAAGAAATCAGGCTCTTTCCCTTGTAACAAACTTTTTTTTTTTTAAGTGGGAGTGGAATCTTGCCTTTCCTAGGATCATTTCTTGAGATATTTTTGAGATGGGAGGAGCGCTGGCAATCTGTCCGTCTTCTGCCACAGTGAGCTTTCACAATGCAGTTTACAGATTGTGGCTAAAAGTCCTGTAAATTCAGATCTGAGTTACTTCAGAGCTTTTGGGTGAAGGCCATGTATTTTAATGTCTTACTTCTTATATGAAATTGATCTATCTGGTTCAACCTAATACCTGTTCAAGATCCTGCATAAAAGTCCACCAATAGGAACAAAAGAATCATAGATTCACAGAATACTCTGACTTGGAACGGATCAACAAGGATCGTCGAGCCCAAATCTTAGCCCTGCATGGGACATCCAGAATACCACACCATGTTCCTGGGAGTGTTGTCCAAATGCTTCTTGAACTCCATCAGGCTTGGTGCTGTGAGCACCTCCTTTGGCAGCCTGTTCCAGTGCCCAGCCACCCTCTGGGTGAAGAACATTTTTCTAATATCCAACCTAATTCTACCCCGACAGTGTTTCAGGCCATTCCCTTGGGTCCTGTCACTGGTCCCCACAGAGAAGAGCTCAGTGCCTGCCCCTGCACTGCCCCTCATGAGGAACCTGTAGACTGCGATGAGGTCTCCCCTCAGTCTCCTCCAGGCTGAAAAGACCAAGTGACCTCAGCCGCTCCTCACACAGCTTCCCCTCAAGGCCCTCCACCACCCTCATGGCCCTTCTTTGCATGCTTTCCAAGAGCTTTATGTCCTTTTTATATTGTGGCACCAAAAACTATTCACATGACTCGAGGTAAGGCTGCCCCAATCCCCAATCCCCTCCCTTGCCCGGCTGGCGATGCTGTGCCTGATGCCCCCCAGGACACGGGTGGCCCTCCTGGCTGCCAGGGCACTGCTGACTCATGTTCAACTTGCCATTGACCAGGATCCCCAGGTCCCTTTCCATGGCACTGCTCTCCAGCCTCCTGTTGCCCAGTCTGTACATCCAGGGTTGTTCCATCCCAGGGGCAGAATCCAGCACTTGCCCTTGTTAAACATTGTATGATTGGTGGTTGCCCAGCTCTCTAATTTGTCTGGGTCTCCCTTCAGGGCTTCTCTGCCTTCCAGGGAGTTGACAGCTGCTCCCAGCTTTGCATCATCTGCAAACTTACTTAGTATCCCTTTAGTCTTCTGTCCAAGTTGTTTATGAAGATGTTGAAGAGCAATCTGTTTGATGTGAAAGGAGACCCTGATAATTAAAATGCTTTAATTCAAAATTAATTAAAAAATAAAATTACAGTGTGAGCTGAATTGAAGGGAAAGTTTCAGAACATAATGGAAAAGAAGTGAGAGTGTTCATTCACCTGTAATATAGATCAGTTCTTGGCTGGTAGTCAAAGGCTTCACGTTTCCCATAATATTTCTAGTTGTATCTTCTTTGTGAATTTTGCTACACATATTATTGCCCTTGCACATAGCAATCTGCAGTGAATTTTCAGAACTGATCCATGGTTAAAATCGACATATTTTTATACCTGGTTTTTATTTGAAAACTGTTTCTGAGGAAGACATACATATATTTATATTTGCCTTTTAGAAGATGAAGAATAACACCTGGCATGTATTTCTCTACAGAAAATGTTAAGCTTCACATCACACATCTTCCTTGTTAGGAAATGAAGAGTTAATTAGTCTCTCTTAGCTGCTCTCCATTTATAGTTCAATCAGGGAGTACATTCTAGAAGAATCAAATCCAGTACAGTTCATAGACATTGCAGTAATTTCGTACCACTAGATCATGCTACCAGAGGGGATATCAAGATTAGAGTTTTCATGCTGAATATTGAACACATCAGACTGAAGATGTGGAGTTCTTAATTGGCAGAGTGGGAGTGTCTATGCCCAAAATAAACTTGCAATGGAGAAAGTTCACATCAACTTGCAAGACACAGGACTTGTTCCTTTTATCTTTTTTTTTTTCACTTAGACAGTAAATTCTCTGAAAAAAAATTATAATTCTTATGTGCTGAAAAGTCTTGTCCAGTGTCTATGGAGAAGGGAGGGTTATATTTTCATGAACCAACAAGAGCTCTTTTTATCCATGTTTTATCCCACAGAGGGTGTCCTAACTGTTTTTTTCTCCTTCTGGAACAGTGTCTTAATCATCAATGTTGTTGCCAGCACCATATCATAGAAAAATTTACATTCTCATTTGTATACCTTCTCCTGGGAGCTGAACATTTCTGCAGCTTCAAGTAAAAGAGGAAATTTTATTAAATTGTTTTGTCGTAGTACATAGGTGTATAATATCTAAAATATTTAGGTAATGGGGAAAATGTGTCTTCTAGCAGTTTTGAAAACAAAAAGTTCCTCACTCCTTCAGTTTTTATGTAGAAGTGCCAAATGAACACAGCTGATTTTGGGTAGGTAGAAATACAAACAAAATATTCCTGAGTTGTTTACTCTGCTTCTCATGCAAGAAAAAAATCAAAATTCTGTGATTAGTTTGGATTCAACCTTTTTCCTTATTATTTTAGTTAATGAACTTCTTGCTTCCTTCAATTCCTCCATGTCCCCCTCCCCCAAATAACCACCATTCCCAAAATAGTCACATCAATCTTAATAAAGTATGAGTGTTTTGTGATTTTTGGATAAGTCTAGCATTACCTCTGAGGGAAATCTATTCAGCACATTGTGTTTTATATAAAATACGGTAGTATAGCAAAAAGGAAAAAGATGAGATTTTAGATTAAAGGCTGAAAATCTCTCTTGGAAATTCTATTATGAAAATGAAGTAGAAAAAATCCTTTCTACCCTGCAGAGGAATAAAAACTAGCAAAAGCAGATTTTTTGCTCACAAAATGATGAAATTTTCCCCATAATGCTTTGGGCCAACTTATTTTATTCAATGCAATTTAAATATTTCATTTTGATTTCCTTATTAATGATTTTCTCTAAAAGCAATTTCACTCTGGGAAGAAATTTTGAAATAAACGTTCAATTCAAAAAATGCTAAATAGGGCACTTGGGTGTTATTGAAATACCTAGCTTTATTTTCAAGCTGACATGCTTTACAAATGCTGTAGTTTTTATTAAAATTTTATGTTAAGTAGTTCAAAACTGTGTGATTATAAATTTGTGAGTCAAGTCTACTGCCGGGGAAATATAATACTCCTTAAAGAAACAGGTGGTTGGTCATTGTACCGATCAGGAACTATTTAAGTGATACATGGAACAGAGTTCACTGTGCTGATACATTTCCAATTTATGGGCAGAGTGGGTTATTGGGTTTTGTTTTTGGAGGGGGTCCAGGGGTAGAGATGGCAGTTACATTCTTCATTTCAATTATAGCAAGAATTAATATTCTGTAAGCACAACATGCAAGTGTTTTACAGACTGGATCCAACCCCTGGGATCCACGAATGCTAAAGAACTTCCATGTTCATAATCCTGATATTTGGAGTACTGCAACTACAGGGTGCACTGTGCCATGAAACTGTTGATGGTTTAGATCTGACCTCTGGAAACATTACATGGCTGTTGCTGTTTATTGTTTGCATCTGCACAGTGCCAAAGGAATGAGGACTCTACAGTGCCAGGTGGTGCACAGAGATCGGACAGACCGGCCTTGCCCCAGAGACCTGGAGGACAGTAGAAATAGACTCAAATAAAAAACCAAGCACAAGGAAGCAAGCTGCGTACTGTGATAGTTAGTAGACCCTGTGAACACATCAAGATTGTAAGATACACTGTAGAAGGTGACTTGATGAGAAATTGAAAGTTAAAGAATGAATCAGTTTAAATACTTCTTCCAGAGAAATCCTCTTCAGTCTATATGAAATGAACATCTAGGGAAACAACACCTTGGTGCTTGCAATGAAGTTTAACACATGAGAGAGTGGATATTTGCATCAGTGATTTACCAACTCTTGTCTCTTAGCAGTAATGAATAAAAATAAAAAAGTATCCCAGGTTTGGCAGTAAGGCAATCTGAGAGTGCAAATTTATATTTAGTTCAATGGTCAACAGCAAGCCCAGGAAAGTGTACAAAGGTGAGAGAGGATTAGCACTGATGAACCTGGAAGAATCAATCTTATAGCAACAGTCTGGATTGATATGAGTAGGGCAATTTCTCAAGGCTACATAGAATAATGTGGCTGTAATTAAAATTAATGCTAATTATACCCTACTCAAAAAGGATTATGTCCCAGCCATGTCATGTAGAAGATGGATGTAGTAACAACCTGTGGCAAATGGTCAGACCTCAAAGACCAAGAACACTGGGATGTGGCAGAGGCACCTGCATCCACAATGGTACTGAGGGCTCCCTGGCCATCCATCTCATTCCTTTCTGAAGGAATGGCTGCAATAGGTTTCCGTTGATAGTGTTGATATTATTTTGCTCAAATTCAGCTGAATTCCAATTTGGTTAAAAAAATTAGGTAGATCTTTACCTTATACAAACAATCACCACTCCACCTGTTTTAATGATTGTGGTCAGTCAAGAAAAGTTCACTGTGGACTATTCAGCATGAAGATTTATTTTCCATCCATATTTCAGGGAAATACATAGACGCTTAAAGATACTGCAGACATAGCCCAAGTAGATCTGAATAATAAGAACTAAGCAACATCAGTACTAGAAATATAAAATTTAGTTCTGTATTAGGAAAGACATGAATCTTAGTTACTTTACAGATAAAGATATTTTAGTAGTTTAAAATGGCTGCATTTGTTAAACATTATAAATTATCATCCGTTGCTGTTTTTAGTTGATTTAAATATGACTGTTTTTCAGCCACTGTAAAATTCTGGAGTAGGTTTGGAAAAGCAGTTAAAAAGTACAACCTGTAGGACGCTTTCAACCTTGTATGTATTTAGAGATTTAAAATGAGACAGCATACTATTTCAGAAAGGCATAAAATTAGAAGCATCAGCTAATGAGATGTTATGTGTTATGACTTTTTAATGTATTATTTATGGAAAACCTTTACCAGGTTATCTATCACTCAAAATAAATGAAATATAACCATTTTATTAATCATATTTTTCGATCACTGTTGTGCTTGAGGAATAGGTTTTTCATGTCAAGAACAAGAAAGCATACATACTATTTTCATTTTATTCTGCATGGGTAGAGCTTCATAACGAAAATGATACACAGGAAATAATTTTAACTTCAATATAATATTCTTGCATGCTAGAAATTCAGAGCAATTCAGAAACATTAAAGATATGAGACAGAAGGTGCAAAGAAAGGACAAAATTATCCGAAGAATAAGCAGTAGAATATAGAAAGAACCAAAAGATTTCATCTGATCTTGGCTAGAAAGCATCTTTAACTGAAAGGTAGTGACACTTTCTGGAAAAAAACAGGGGTCTATAAGAAACTGAGAGACAGAAAGTTGCAGAATCACTTTTCAACCTCAGCTGTAGCTGAAGCAAAGCATAACTTCTTGCCTACATGTCTTTGGAGATGTCTTCAACTTTCAGAAAGCCTGATCTCATCACTGAGGGGCTGTGAGTCTGCACCAGCCTCTGTGGGCGCGTATCTGTGTGCTCCTATACACCAACACTACCCTTGCTACAAATATACAGCGGGGACTACTGAGCTGTGCTGTTGTATTTCAAAACATATGGAAAAAAATAGGTGACTGGGAAAAAAAAAAGCTTTTGAACCACTGAGAGCAGTCTAGTGTTGCTTCAGGACAAAGTTTGTCTGAGCATATGACTAGGCACGTGGAATTGAATTAGTTATCCACAGGAAACCACAAGTGAGTGAATTTTTATTCCTTACAGGAAAACATCTAAAAGAGACCTGGGCATCCAAATTTTGTAACATGTCTAGTAGACATCTGCATATTTTTTCTTGTTATTTTTTCTTATTTTTTAACAGGAGATGTCTTAGTGGCTCACTGAAATTGGAAAGAGCAAATTTTGGTTATTGCTTAAAGTACATGGAAATGACAAAAGCAAAATGCCACAAAATATAATTATTTATGTAAAATTATTACACAGTTATTAAGATTTAGTATTCATGATTTCTATGGTATCTTTATGAAAACTTAGCCAGCAAGAAGGAGAGAAAAAGGATCCCAATTATCAAAACAACTTCAGAAACACAAAATCTTTATTTTGCAGCAAAAGGTATATCACTACTGTGTCATGGATCATTGTCCTACATACATAGCAGCTTGGCACCATGGAAAATAGAGGAATGCAAGCCCTGTCCTTGATGTTTACACTTACAAGGGCAAGTGGTTAGCAGAAACAAATGACTGTATCCTGTAATCAATAATTACCAACTGGGGAAACTGAATGTAATCACTGAACAAAGTGGTTATTTAATCAGAAGGTATTACTATGTATTATTCAATATTTAAGCTCATTGGGTATTTACTTTTTTATTTTGAACTTATGTAGTTTTAAATAGGTTTTGCTCAATAGAAACAATAGAAGACTTCAATAGAAGTCTGACAATCAGTAATTTTTAAGGGTGCTTGAAACCCAGGTGGGCATTTAAACTTGAAGACTCCTATAAATTGGTTTCTGCATACCACTTACATGCTAGCAGCTTAATTTTTTTAATTGACCTTCAGATCAAGAGAAATAGATCTCTGAGTCATTGTTTCAGACTTCCTCTCTGTATATCAAAGTTACAGGTTGCTTTAACAACACAAATTTTTTCATACTGCCTTTTAGTTTTAATTTCTTAGAAACCCCTTTTAGCTCCAACGTTGTTGGAGTTTCTTTGTATGATGTGAGTGTTTTGTGTGCCTGTGAGCTTCTCTCCCGTCATGTCTTAGTTTTTACTCTTAGGCAATGTTACCTCATTTAACTGCAAAAATTATACTTAAAATGTGTCACAATAGCAACTCTAATTTTGCCCTGAATTTATCAGGAAAAAGCTCCAAACATCTAGGGTGCTGAGCAGTGTGTAAAGACAAATATTGGATGAAAGACTGTAGACTTCTAAGTGACTTTTTGGCATAGTAGATTGCATGTTTCACGGGAAACCTAGGACACTGAGGCAGTATCTCAACATTGGGTTTTAGCTAGGTCTCTAGACTCTATAGACACTGGAGAATATTTGGTGGTCTACCACAATACTTATTCCTGTGTAAATACTTAGATTACACGAACTGTGCTCTGAAAGTGTCTTTTCATTATGTCTAAAGAGAACCTACAGGAACCTTAGTTCTTAAGAAAAACAAGGCTTGATCCTGCCTTGATCTTAATGGTCAAGTTTAGATTAGATGCACCTTGCTCAAAGATATGGGACGAGAACATAATCCCAAAATGACTGCATATATTGAATCATAAACTAACAGTTGTGGTACACAGTTTATCTTTTGTAACTTTTTATGGCTCTTTCACTACGCTAAAATGTTTCTGCACAAGTGTCGTCTTTTCTTTACTAGAAGGCAGATCAAACTGAGCTTCCTTCGCCATTCACAATCAAGCTAATCTTTGATGGATCTACATGTAAATCTATACTTCACTGTCTGGACTCCTCTTCCTCCAGCACAACAGAGAAGTTTGGAAGATGTAAGCAAACCTGCAGATAATTGCAGTTTTCTCTTCTGACTTAATTTAATAATAATAATAATTAATAATAAATGGACTACTGCATTTCCCAAAAAGAAAAATTTAAAAAATCAAGTATAAAAACAACTTTTGTGGTGGATTCTTCACATTTGATTCTTTGAAGGTCCAAATATTTTTCTGTTCAGCTCTCTTACCATTATCATTTTCATTTGTACAGAATTTTTGTATTCTTTGCACAGGATGACACATAGTTTGTTCTTTGTTCTTAGAGAAAAATAAGAAATTGACATACCTCACCTTTTATTCATGAATGAAAGGCAATTCCAAAATCTAGGAATGGAAAAAATGTTACTCAAATTTTACTTAATTTTTTTAAAAGGTTTTGTATTTTAAATTCCACATCCACTTCCATTCACCTCAGTAAAGCATGCATAACAGTAAAAGGAGTAGGGAATCCAAAGGATTTACTGAACAGAATCTTTTGTAAAAGTAATAAGCGTTTTTTATTACAGAATGTGATGTGTGTGGAAATAATAATGAAAATAAGATTCTTTAATTTGTGATTGTGTGACACTAGCAATCCTTGAAAATGTCCTATTCTGTCACTTTTGAAATTTGGTATCTTGTGTGCATTTCTTTCCACATTAACTTGTTTTTCCTGACTTCTTCCTCATTTATTTGCAAGATGGATACAAATATAGAGATACACACCAGGCCTGAAATGAAATTCCATGTTTAGAGAGTCTCTGTTTTCAGAATCAGCTAAGAGAGGAGATAATCTCTTCTGGTCCTCATGACTGCAGTCTGTCAGGAGGAGCATAGGATTAACAATGGAATTGTTGGGATTGTCGATTTCAATGTTCTTATAATAAGCAACATCATAATGCAATCTCACTGAGACGGTTATCAACCTCAGTGTTCAGACTACATGAATTTCCCTTTATCCCTTGCACCCTTTGCCCAGTACTCTGCTCTGCACTGGTGTGGCCTCACCTTGAGTCCCGTGTGCAGTTTTGGTCATCACAATGTAAGACATAAAGCTATTGGAGAGTGTCCAAAGGAGGGCAAGGAAGATGGTAAAGGGCCTTGGGACGAAACCTGAGGTCACCTGGTCTGTTCCACCTGGAGAAGAGAACGCATCACAGTCTAAAACTTCCTCACAAGGGGAAGAGACGTGAAAGGCACTGACCTCTTCTCTGTGGTGACCAGTGACAAGACCCAAGGGAATGGCCTGAAACAGTGCCAGGGGAGGTTTAGGTTGGATATTAGAAAAAGGTTCTTTGTGGAGGGCTGTGAGCCCTTGGCACATGAGCCCTCTGCACTCCCTTGGAGGAAAGAGGCCTGAGGGCCAAAAGAATCTCCTCCATAGACAGACAACTTTTCCTTTGGTTAGGGTGACAACCCAGCATGCCTTGTTTCCCTATGGTAATACCTGACATCCCGTTGGCTATTGGTTCCTACCCCACCCCCTACCTTTCCCATAAAAGAAACCCCCTCTGCCACCTGATTCCAGGGTGGCCGTGTCACTGACCTACCCTTTGCGGGGTGGCTGCACAATAAAGGCTACCTTCGTGGAACTGTCATACATGGCCTCCTGTCTTTCTATCCCTGAGTTTGCCTTGGGTGATTGATGCAAGAGCTGGAACACTGGAGCTGAAATCACTGCTGAAATCACTGCTGAAATCACTCGTAGCTGAGAAATCACTACACTTGCTGAAATCACTCGTCGCTGAGGGAGGCTTGCCTGTGCCCCTGGAAGAGCTGTTCTTTGCAGGACTCTCTCACCATGAAGGTCGCGGCACACCGGTGCGGACCGGACCCCCTTACGCGACAGTTCTTCACCCAAAAGGTGGTTGGGCACTGGAACAGGCCTCCCAGGGAAGTGGTCACAGAACCAAGCCTGACAGAATTCGAGAAGCATTTGGCCAACACTTCCAGGCATGTGGTGTGACTTCTGAGCATGGTCTTGTGCAGGGTCAGGAGTTCAGCTTGATGATCTTTATGGATCCCTTCCATGTCAGAATATTCTATGATTCTGTGAAAATTTTCATTGGAAGCTGATTTCTGTAGCAGAGAGGAACATGGTAGTTTCCAGATTAAATTTACTCATATTGGTTTTATAGCTGTGTTTTCTTGTTCTCATGCTTTGCCTTAAACAGATGGGGTTTTTTCTCCTTTCTATTGTATGTCTGCTGTTAGATTTATGATCAAGACCTGTAGTCCTTCCCCTATTTTTCAATCATTTCATTTTGGTGTTTCTTCTTAAACAGTGACATCTTCATTGCTCTGTCATATTAATGTACCTTCTTTTTATAAATTCTAGTTAAAATTTACCTTTCATGATCATGTCTGTAGAGACTGTTCTAAGCAAGGTCTTATGCTAGGGTCTTAATACTTGTTGATTGCTTGTTCATATCCCTCCTCACTTCAGATACTCCAAAATCACAAACAAGTTTCAGGCACCTGCATGAGATCAGTAGCTTGCCACCATTTTGTGACCTGATGATCTATTTGAGCCTAGATCTATTCATCTACACCATTCCTCTTTCTAAGAAAAGTCATAGCTTCTCACTGAAAAAAAGACACCTTCCTATTCTACAACAATCAATTTTTTGGTAAATAAATGTGTCGTTTTATAGGTACATCCATGTTTCTCATTTTGAATTCCCATTTATATTTGTTCTAAGTCTGTCATGTTTTTGTATGGTTAACCAGCTATCAATTTGCTATATTCATTAATTCTACCTCTTAAAGGTAAGTGTTCTTCTGAATCTCTACAATCACCCAACAAAAATCTTTGCTATTGGTCAAAAGACCAGTGTGGATGAGAGTCAGAGGAAATTTAAGTTGGAAGGAACTTCTGGAGGTCTCTAGTATGACCTCCTGACCATAGCAAGGGTAATCAAGTTCTTTAGGGTCTTGTCTGGTCAATTTATGGAAACTTCCAAGGCAGGGCACAGTACTATATGACAGAGACCACCCTATGCTTCAGACTGAGTCCACTGCAGCTTTCCTCTATTTCAGTTACGAGTGTGGATGATGTGAAATAAGGCTTATCAATGAACAGATGTTTTTGTCCCCATACTCAGGCAAGGGCAGATACAGCTTTGCTCTAAAGACAAGAGAAAAGAGGGACACTGACCTCTGCCCAAGAATGCAATGTGTGGGCGTGCTGTGTGGAGCCCAGTCCTGTCAGGAAGGCACACTGACTAAAATCTTTCCATAGCAGTGGCTTCCCAAACTGCCCTCCCAGACCTCTTCCAGTAAAGATAGTACTACAGTTTTTATAGGCAGTCATTTCTCCATCTTTGAAGATTCACAGAAGAGTCTAAGAAAAATTTGGATCATGTCAGTATCTGTCAAGAGGGTGAGGAACAAAGAAAGACTTTAGATACTAGTGGTAACTAATAAAGGAATGATTATTTGGCATATCTTCTTTGTTGTCATTTGCCAGATTTTCCTTTTTCTGTCTGTCAATATGAACTACTACTCTATTATTTCTCAGTTAAAATCTCTTATCGATCAAGACTGTCTCAATCCCAGAAGGCAAGAAGATGTGAAGAAGTAACTTTGGAGCTTATACTGGAGCGGAGATGACTGCTTAGGGACTCTGATACATAGTGTTTGACCACTATATCCCATCATTATTTTGTCTACAATGGACTGCTCTCATACTTGTGATCGAGATCGGAGCCACCCACAGAAATTTATACATTAATTTTGAATAACAAATATGTTTGAGAAAATCTGTCTGTTCGCAGATAACTCACAGTTACCACCCTGTGGTAATCCCATTTTATTTATGGTGAGTTAAAAGGTTGGAAGCAATGATTTTGTGCCTCGTTTCTCAAAGTTTAAGGTCATTTAGGGAGCATGCGTTTATAAGACAGAATTCTTTTGTACCGTGAGTTTGGATTTTTCGATTATTGAAAAGAAGCATGCAGTTTTAAATAGCGAAAATTATAATACCCTGCCTTTCAGGTAGGAAAGTTTTAGATTTTTCCACTCTAGAATCTTTGATTTGTTCTTGCATGTGAGAAACTACAATAAAAGAGACAGCAGATATCCAGTGCAGTGGAAACTGTGCAACATACTGGCATGTGCAGTTTGGTGCAATATATTCTTCAAATGTATGCCTGTGCTGGCGTCTGCAGTATCCCATCATTTTTGCACATGTCAAATCCACTGAAGACTGTTGGAAATTCCTATAAGGAAAGTATAAGCTAGTGGGGTTTTGGTCTCTCTTGGGAGAAATATCACTAGGTATGCCAGGAAACTGTTTATGAATAGAGAGAGGGAAACTTGAAGGACAAAGATAATTTTATTTTTTTTTACCTAGAGCACCACTTATATTCTTTTTAGAAAGACAAGGAGAAGAGAGCTTCTGTCTTACTTTGGCAATGTGTATTAATGTAAAGAAAATTTTATGAGATTTAGAAACCATGTAAACAGTTCAATGGACAATAGGGATCAAATTCAGGTGAAGATACATTCTGTATGCTTCATTATGATTCTCTAGAGTAGAGAGATGCTGATAACGTCCTTCAAGTCATATGTTATCACTTCTGCCAGTTATTATTAGAGCTACGTGAAAATTAAGTTAGCGTCAGTCCAAGTGAGGACAACAAAGCCTGATACTCAGGCTGATATCTGGTCAGCAACACAGAATCTTTAATTTTGTTTTAGTCTTTTTTTTTTTTTTTAAAGCATCAAACTTACCTTATTGACAAATAGAAAGCCAGTAAAAGACACTGGTGGAACCTTGGGAGGGTCAGAGATTGTTATCTGTGTGCCTTCAGCTCTAGGCTGATCTTGATCTAATATACACAAGCAAGTCAGAGCTGACTCAGTTTACTTTTTTTTTTTCCTTTTATTTTCTTTTTTGAGGTGTTATAGTTCTTCTGGATCGAGTTATGATCAAATTTTGATTTTCAGATTTATGGGTACCTCTTTGAAACTCCTGGTTGGTCAAAGCAATTTCTTTAGTCCCCTTCCTGAGTTTACTGCTACACTAAATCAGGCAAAAAGCTTATGCTGACATCTGCAAAAAGAATTTCATAGAGAATTTCGTGGGTTTTTTTTACAAGCTGATTCTGCCTTTTTCCTTCAGACCTACAATATGTGCTTTCATTGTTCACACACCAACTTATGAATATGTTGATGCCGTTTTCTCTTTTTTTAAGCTCCCATCTGAGTTCTGTTCATCACAGATGTTTAGACACACAGCTGTCCATCTACAGTGGTTCTGCATGAAAGACCATGGCTGTTGTGTACAAAAGAAGGGATTCAGGCAAAATGTACTATAAATAGATAGCATTGTCTGCCTCTTCATTCTCGACTGGAGTCTTAAGTTCTGGAATTGGAATATTTGCTACTTTATCAAAATAGTTTTTGCCTTCTGCCTCCACTAAACTAAAAGAGGAAGTGCAACCTGAGCATTTATTATGGCTGTTATTTGTGAAAGTTTTCCATTCTCTCTGAACCAAGGAGGCTGGCTACTCTGGCAGGGTCCCAGGCTACATGTAGTGCGTGGTGAGCATGGGCACATAATGTGTGCTGTTACACAATGTGGCATCTTCACCTGTGTAAGTCGGCAAGCTTCACATAAGATAAACTGCTTAAAAATTTTTCAAGGTCATGCTATTAATGTCTTAAAGCATTTGATTTAGAGAACAGATCTGCATGCCGCATGATAAGCCCCTCTGAAAACTGTGGAGCAGCAGCATAATATCTGAGAGCATTGTGGCAAATTGGGAAGTTGAGATGGAGCTGCTAATTATTCCAAGGCATATTTCTGAAAGGACAGGAGGTGTGGGATGTTCTCTGCCAAAAGCCCCTATTTCTTGAATGCTCTCACCATCTCCATATGCACATATGAAACTTTTAAGCTATGCTGTGTGTGTATAAGCTGTAGATAATGTGGTCTTATCTACTGCTTGAAGCCTTGAAAATCAGTAAGATACAATTCAATAATGATGAGGGCAGCAGTGGAATAATTTGGGTAAGACTAGATTATCAAAAAACAAAGAAGAAACTCCAATTAGCATCTGTTACAGACCCCCAGGACTATAAGAGAGTGAGGAAAAATATTCATAGAACAACTCTGGAGTAGTTCAAAACCACACACTACTGTCCCAGAGGGGACCGTAACTGTCCAAACATCTGTTAAATTATAAAGCTACTGTAAATATAGATCAGAGATTCCTATGCACAAATGAAAGTGTGTGGATCCTAAAAAAGATTCCTATCTTTAGTAGTGGAGTACCTTATCAAAAATATCATGCTAATAAGTCAATAAGGAGCAGCTACGCTGAAACAACTGGAACTATATTAAGGGTACATGAATACAGTTGGAAAATTCTAGTGAAAATGTGCCGTTTCAAGTCAGGAATATATCAATAAAGAAAATTACAATGTCACAAGAAAAAAAAATCTTTTTAGTATGACACTAATGTTTACTTGATGCAGTGCTGTTGCAAGAACAATATCTACATAGATATATATAGATATATGGATGTATAGAAGAAATTAGTAAGCAATTTGACCAGGAAGAGAATTAATGTAGGTTTATAAATACAAGTCATTCAATAACTGTGTGAGATGTGATAAAAGGTTTCATGATAGCTGTACACACTTTGAAATTGCTAGAAATGAAATAGAGAGGAATTCTCTGAGTAAGATATTTCCTTCTTTTTTTCATAGAGCATATCCCTCTAGTTGTCCTCTTCCTGGGTTTTTTTTTGCCTTTGAAAAATAGGCAATTGTTTCTCTTCCATATTGGATAAGGATTGGAACACCTGTGGAAAAAGTTGTTTGAGATCCTGGCATTTAATGATATCTACCTGCTGCCTCCTGCCTTCATTGGCCAGTAAAGATGAGCAAATGTTTGACTTTGAAGAGGTTTTGAGATATTTGGAGAAGGTTATTCACCTGCCTTTTAAACAACGCAGTTTCCACAGGATTTTTATGCCAAGGCAAAATAAACTTTACTGATGCCCCAAGCTCTTGTTTCCCTTCTGATGACCTTTGCCACTCTCATAATGATGCACCAAAATTCCAGGGTTCATCTTTTGGTGCATCATCCAGGTAAACCAAGCTGTATCTGACTGAGGTGTAGCTGCTTGATCTCTGTTCACTTGTTCAACAAAGGTAAAGCAAAGAAAGCTATTTAAACAACCAGAAAAAAATTTTACTGGTCACTGAGTTACATTTAGTCTTTTATTGACCATTTTTTGCTTCTTCCAGCAGCATGAAAAGGTGCATGCTGCAATTTAGAATGTTAATGAGATATGAGAGGCTCACATAAAAAAGCACTTGGTTCACACTGGATCTGTGAGAGGTACCTATTTTTAAATATCTGTATGTGGTTCACTAGTACAGGTAATTGAGTTCCAACATATTTCTCCTTTGATTCCTTCTAAAAGACCGGTCTATAAAGTAAGAAACAAAGACAATTACTTTTAAGGTACTGTGTTTCTTTTTTTTAATTTGAACCATAATGGAAACTTTCTGTCACTCTACTACTGTATTTTCTTTTAAGGGAATATTTACATATCCAAAAAGAATCCCTCTCCATATTCAGAGATAAGTACTTTAATACAGCCACTTATGTTATGTATTTGAGCAGGTGTTTTGCAAAAGAGTAAAATACTTGCTTGTAATAGGCTGTGATGACATGGGCATCCTGAGAATATAAATTTTTATGAAGAATAGGCCCCCTGGCAATTACAGATGTGTTAGTGACTTTCTGCTTTCACTAAGAATATCTCAAAATCCATTCACTCTGTGCATTTCTGGTTTGCAGGGGTTTTTAAATAGAAGAGAAGACATTTTACTTTCCTTCTATAAATTACAGTTTATTCTGGGAGCCATTTCATGCCGTTCTTTTATTTATTTCTAATAATGCATTTATTTGTCAGGCTCCAAGGTGGGAAGAGAAGAATTAAAATGCAGACCTTCAGAACTTCTTCTTTTCTAATTCTTTTTTTCCTAAGGTTGCTTAGTTAGTCTTATAATTGTCAGGATATGCCACAGAGTTGAGAATTCAGTTCTCTGAAGTTCCCATAATCTGCCTTCTTCATTATGGTAAAAGTGCCACAGTTAACTCCCTCTCAAAATCAAATTACCATGTTGTTCTCTTCAGTCATGATTTTGGACCTTGTCAGTAAAAATGTCTTCCACCATGTACCTTCCCATAGTTCATACTCAACTTTTTCCCTTGGGATTCATTTTCATCTGGGGTTGCTGAATTAATTCCCAAGCTTTTATTATTTTTTATGAGGCCTGGCCTCAGTTATTCTGCATATATTGATGACTTGAATATTTTGTTGCCTTTTTTAGTCACTGAATTTCCTCTTCATTGCTTGGGCAACCTGTATTCCTGAACTCACTGACAGAGACTGCCTATTTCTTGACTTATCTCTACCTTTTTAGGTAATTTCTGTTTATTTCATCCAAAATGCTGTACTTTGGGCCCCTAAATGAATCTGTCTCTTTCCAACATGCTTTGTTGATGAATTCAGTCGTTCTCTTCATAAAGCTATGAAAGTGATAGAACAGAGTAGTGCAGTGATTTTTTTTCTTTTGTGGGAGGGGAAAGAATTTATTTGCTGAAGAAATTAGATTGCTGGCAACTCAGAGCTGCTTGTAACTTTAGTTTCAAATGTGTGAACTAACTGTGCCTGAAAAAACATTTAGAAATATTCGAAAAGCACTGCCATTGGCTTTTTACTAACTGATAAGGCATGTAGCTCAAATAGCTCAGCTGTCTGAGGTGACTTGGAAGTGGAGGAGAGGAAAACTCTGCCCCACTGCAGCAGCTGCTGTTTAACTCCACTGGGTCAAGGAGGAAAATCAGCACTAAAAGAAATACAGCGGCCTTGTGGTTGATTGGAATTGAAGCTCCTGTTGTCATTGAGGACAGCATCAACAGCAGGGCATGTTAAGAAACCCATCTTCAAATGTCATATGATGTCATGATTTTTACAGAGGTGACAGAAGGAATGTCAGTCTGCTCAGACAAACATGCTGATCTGAACTTGGGTTTTCCGTGACCTGGGGGAATAATCTAACCACCATGACACTGGATAAGAGGGGAGACAAGGCAAACTGGGATCTATTTAAACACAAAGCTCTGGAGGATAAAACAAGCAGTCACAAGGGTTTATTACTAGTAAAGTAACATCTGGTGAAATGCATCCCAGTCATATTCACATTCATGGTTTTTCATGTGTGGTCTACATTTATAACTTCTGTCCATGGAGAATGTACAGCTTAATTGAGAGGAAAGGCAAAGGGTAAAAAGGAAAATAGAGGCACAAAGACTGCAAATTGTGTTGCTGAAAGTAAGATGGAAGCAGAACAAAGGCTTCTGTTGTTTGCCACAGCTAGCACCTATCCTTCCAAGCAGCATTTGACCACTCCTCTTAGATTATCTTATGTTCATAATACATACCACATAAACGTTTCATTTTCTCTTTCCTCCCACACTTCCACCTCCTTTGATTACAAAACCCACTCTTAATATTATACAAAGGTGTATTTTGTGATGTTATAATGATTTAGTTGTGATATACAAATGATGATAGAAATGTTTTTGGGTCACTTACAGGCATTAAAAATATTCAAAAGTCAGTGGATCATTAAATGAGATTAATTCAATTGTGCACTTTTACATAATATTTGACAGTTTTTGTAACCCCCATGCAATTTGGATATTCATAACAGGGACTAATCTCTGTGCCCCAAATGGTATACTTGCCTATGTAAGCTGCAGGCATTTGTATTCCAGATGCCACTCCTGATGCTCAAAACTGAGCCTTGTAAAAGCTACTGCCTTTGCATTCTGGATGCCCCATTGCCTTTGCTCAGTGCTGGCCACAGAAACAATGAACTCACTTTCAGTATTCACAGGCAGCAAAGATGGAACATCAGTCTTAGCCAGTCAGAAAGAGAAGGTTGCATTTAAGGTGCTGGTTCAAGAAAAACACAGAACAAAATGACATCCAACAGTGAAGATGAAGGGAGCCTGTTTCTGCCCAACACAATGATAAAACCATGAACAGTTCATACCTTCTTGTAAATGACACCCACAGGACTCATTATTCCCATTCCCTGAAAATAGTGCTAGGGTCAATGAAATGCAGTTTTGCCATCTATACTGCCGTTAAACTGGTGTACACCAATTAAAAATATAAAAAAAATTTTGACCTATTAATTTCCACAATTGCTTTTCCTTGTCCACTGGGCCAAAAAACATCATGTCTGCCCTTCTCCTACTGCTCCTCTTCCTCCCTCTCCCCACGGTCCCTCACATAAGCAACTCTTCAGGCTCCATTTGGACTTGGCAATCCTCTCAAAGGGGCTAGCAGGGGGGTATGCCAATTTGAGTGTAATCTTAGACAGCATTCTGCTTTAAAATACACAAAATCCATGCTTATGTAGCATAAGAACTGTACTTTAGCAGACTGGAGACTATAGAATAATGTCTGGGTGCTACGTTTTAAAGTGGCTGCAAGCATTTCAACTTGTGTATTTATTAAATTTTTCCAGTGGTGTACAACCCATCCTCCTGGTTTGTTTGGATTATTGACTCTACAGTATTTTCTCTGATCGGTCACTAGGTTTAAATACTATGAAAAAAACTTTTCTGAAGCTTCTCTCTGCTGTGTCTCTTCTCTCCACACCGATTAGACATTTTTCTGTGCTTGTTTCCAGAATCAAAGGAGCTCCTCTGAAATTGCCACAGTGTCTGAATTTATGGACCTACTCTTTTATATTACTTGCTGCCAGTGATGTCTCATGCTTGATCAAAGGTGACAGCTGCATTCTTCAAAGGGACAATTGTGCTCAAGACATTCAATAGGTGTTAAGTGAGCAGTTGTTGTCTATGATACTGCTGGTGGCCAAGACCTAGCAAAACAGTAGAGGTGCTGTTACTGCTGCTCATCTTGCCTGCTACAGCAGTTGGCAAGCACTGCCAGTCAGCAGGGAATGGTTAGGGTGAAGGAGACCCAACCAGGCATACTGTAATTTACATCCGATTGATGAATGCATGAAGAGTGTGGAAACACCAATTAGAAATAAAATCGTGGCCGCGAAGGATTTTGAATGTGCTTCTCTTACCCTCTGCTCCTGAGCGTAACCCAGAAAACTTGGAAGGTCTGACAGATAAAAGAAATTCAAAAGGCAAACTCTGTGTGCATCCACAGTTTAATTTGGATTGCATTGCAATGTTTGTAATACTTTGCAAAATGTATTACAAAATGTTTATTTTGCAAAATTTTTAGTCAAGTTTGAAATGAAATTTTAATTTTCAAGTAAGGGTAGACTTATAAACCATTTATATTCTCATTCTAAGCATGATTCCTGATTATAATACTATTTAAACTAACTTTTGATACACTTTCAAAAATTTTTATTCAGCTATAATACAAACTTGAAATAAATTTAGTGTTTCTTTTTTAGAATGAACTGCTTTTAAATACATCAAAAAAATTTACAGATTTTCTGTGCTGAGTGAGACAGCCTTACTTTAACATTTTATCCTTAGGCCAGTATTGCCAGTGCTGTGATTTTGATCCATATGACCTGCTTTCTGAGTCTGAATCCTTCCTCTCTTTCTGTTTTTGTGTGTGTGTCCCCAGTAGAGTGATCGATATCATTTATCTCAGTATAGAAGAATTGGAGTTGATATTGATTACGCTGTATTAGATTTTGAAATTCCTTTGTAAATGTGTAAAGCCTGTGAACATCTACCATTCATCTACCAGCACCTTAAAAGAATCATCCTTCCTCTGACCACATAATTGTTAAATTGTGCATGCAAAATGGCTAGAGGATATTCTGTCCCTTTTCCAGCAGGTTATCAGGGAAAACTTGCCAGAGAACATTGTGTTGTTTATATATGCTCCAGTTTAAGAACTCAAAGGTCAATAGTTGCCAAAAGCAGTTTCACTTAGTAACTTACTACTTTTCCCAAGCTCTGCAACCTGCCTCACCAGTGATCCTTATCATTTATTAGTGAAAGTGTACATATCCAGCTCCTAGATCTCTACCCATAGGCAAGTAATCTTGGTTTACTGAAATAATCTGTCCACTTTCCAGTATAATTAATCATGATGATTAATTACCTGAATAAGCAAATATTACCTGTAAATACAATGAGCTTACATTGTAATGTTTTTGTTTCCTATCACTTCTTACTGACTAAATCTGCAGTGCAACTTGATTGACTGAAAGTTTTCCCTGGGTTGGATTTAGCCTTTTTTATTTTTCTTCCATGAAATAACTAAAAATTGAATCTTTTTTTCTTTTGTTTTGTTTGCTTGCTTGCTTTTTAAATTAAAAAAAGTCATTATACTAATTTTCTTAGACCATGAGATAGAGTGTTACCAAATATTTAAATTGCATCTGCTTTCAACAACTTGATTTTGTCTGCAAATTACTTATGATACCCCACTGATTTAAAGGAGTTGTTTCTGTTGCATGTTGATGCAATTGAAATGAAAATTAAGGTCCTCTTTCCTGTTTTTTTTTTGTCAGGGGGATATTTTTCTTTTATTTACAGGTTTTCCAAAGCATTGATTTAAAAGGAATAAAATATACATATTATTTTCCATTCTAACAGTCTAAAGGTCACTACCAGGCAGTAAGTTCTGTTAAAGTTGATAGATTTTTGTTTAACTAAAAGGTATTCCAAAGTGCTGATAATAGTCTTGTCTTTGGAAATACTGTTAATAATTCTGATCATTTCAGAGGAGTTGTCCTTTTTACCTGAGCACTTACCTGCGGTAATTCTGGTGTTTAGCTGAAGTTATCCTTTAATCAAAACTCTCCAATAATTGTTGTTTAAACCAACCCTGTGCTGAGAGTACCCAGGTGAAAAGATGAAGAACAGAACTTTATTTAAAATTTTGCAGCTTAAAAAGCAAAGGCATTCACGCTAAATCACTTCATAAAAATTCCAAGTAAAATTACCATGGTGCTCAAATTTGCAGATCGATTGTGTACATAATTTAGGGATTTTGGAATACTGGTATCTTTTTAAATGTGTGTATGTTAAACAAACAAACAAAAAGGCACCAAAAACCCCCCCAAAACCAAACCCAAACTCAAAAATACAGAAGCCTTTACATTTTATCTAAAGCAGAGTGCTTACAGAGTAAATGTAAGATTGTGTTCAAATAGACTTGGACTTGTTTTCTTCTAATTGTGATAGCATCATTTAACCAAACAATATAGTTAATGAACATTAAAGCAAAAAAAGAACAAAAGAAACCAAATGGACAACAATGGGAAAGCAGTAGCTGCAGTACAAGAAATTAATCTAAAAAAATCAAACAGATGAATTATCACGGAGCATCTGAAAGAAAAGAAATGAAAACAGATTGTCATCAGATCCTTTCTTGTCCCCAAAAGTTTGATACCATTTCTTTAGGGAATACTTTGCAAATGATATATATAATATGTGTAACACAACCATAAACAGCCATGTAATTTGCCTCACTTACAATCTGTTCCATGATCTTTGTTCATCCCAAAGAAGAAAGAAAAGGTGCAGAACTTGGAACAGGAGGATGGGGAAATAAATCAGAGCTGCAGTTAATAAAACTGGTTTGGGAGATTACAATTGTAGATGTTTGCCAGTTTTTCTTTGTGCATTTTCCAGAATCTATGCTAACTCGGGCTTTTAGGTGTCTTTGTGGAATGTTTGTTAACTCATTTTCACATAGGTGATGTTAAATATAGCAAACAATGAAGATAATCAGTGGAAAATTGTGTTATATATATTAAAATCTAGATTTTTGTTCAAATATAGAAATATTTAAAGTTGCCTTCTTGTGACATGGGCAGCAAATTATTTATCCTCTGCTTTTTCTTGGGCTTTGTTAGATCTGTTTGAGTGCAAATAAATGAGCAGGATTGAGCAGGATTAAGCCAGAACCTGTAGTGGAGAAAATTACATATCTGAGTATTAACTGGTATATTCAGTGACGTTTACAATTTCTTTCACCAAACACATGTTATTCCCAGGTCTGTAACTCATCTGCACTTAGATTTTTATGGATCTAACTGCCTTCTTTTTAGCTAAAAGACAGTTTACTCTGCAGTGTCTGTGAGGGGAAGGGAATGTCTCCAATAAGTTGCTGTCAAAGCATGGGAAAACAAAATGCCATCATTTTTGTTTCCCTTGTTCCACTCCACTTCATCCAACCCCCAGCTGTGCATGGCCACTTCCCACTGACCCCTAGGCTGTCCCATTTTCACTCCCCCTCTGAGGTTGCACATGACGGCACCGAGCAGCCCTGCATTTGGGGAGTGATCGCGCAACATTGTCCAGCAGCACCTGGGCAGAAGCAGGAGCAGCTCCTGCAGACCCAGAGCCTTCAGAGGTGGTCAGCCCAGGTGGTGTGCTGCTCCTGACAAAGCTGACTGTGTCTGGTCCAGGCTGAAGGATCACTGGAGTAAAAATGCAGGATGTGAAGCTTAGCTGGGAATGGCTAAGGAGAAGTTTTCATCATATCATAGAATCTATACTATTTATGCTATTTAAATCCTGTTTCTTACTGGGATACAGCTCTGCTTCTTCTCTACTCTTGCTTTGCCCACATCCTCTCATCAAACAAAACACTCAAGGCAATCGGAGAGTATTTTGTGCTATAAAGGCTGATCCAGTGATACTGTTGATTCTTCAGATCTGTTTAGTGAAAACATAAAATATTTATTGTAGATAATGACATTCTGGGGCAAAAAATGAAAATGTCAACAGATAGTGGGGAATAGTCTTATCTGAGTACTTAAATTAATTCCATTTTAATACATATCTGAAATAATCCCTTAAAAAAAGGTCCACTGTTTGACCTCTTGCCACATACAAAGTAAAAAACAGCACAATGAAGTGATGGCATAAATGAGAAGAAAAACCCATCCCTTGTTTAGATTTATACATCATACTGCCTACGTGTAAGCACAGTGATGACTGAAGAGTCTTAAAAGGATTAATACATATGCAAGTTCTTCATTTTTACCCTGAAATCATTAGTTTTCTGTGAAATAGGAATAGAAAGAAAGCATATAATATAGAGTTGATCAAGCAAACAGTTTACCCATTGTTTTCCGTATGCATTTAAGCAGGATTTCCAGGCATGATCTTGAAAATAAACCTACTTCTCTCAGAGAAAATGGTAAAATTTGTACAACGTTTTAAAAATCAGTATTTGATTTTAAAATATTTGATTTGGTACCATTTGAAGTAAAATTGTTGATCATCCATCTGAATAAGATTCAGAAATTAATTTCTGTTTAGTCTCGTGCTAGAAACAGAAAAATGCAAAGCATGCTTATGATGTGACAGCTGATTGAAAGTACACATGGATGTTGTGAGTTTTGTGTTTTGCTGCCCCCACCAAAAAAAATAAAATCAGATAAAACATCAGAATCTCTAACAAGCTAAAATGTAGCAAAAATAAGGGTACAGGCTTAAGGTATTTAAAAATATTTTTTTAAGTAACAGAAAATGTTTTATTCCATTGTAATGTTGAACACAGCATTAGTTCTCTATGGCAAAACATGCAAAATTCATGAAAAGAAAAAATAATGTGGTTGTCTTAACTTTGTTGTTTTGTGCATATGCCCTGCAATAAAGGTATTTAAATACAATCCGTTTCACAAATATAGTCACATATATCAGCTTCTCAGCTTGCATATTTTAATGTAAACTATTACATACTTTTGCATATTAATCCTAGGGGGGAAAATGCCATTTTTGTATGTTTGCATTAATGTCATCATAATCATCTATCTGATCTGTCTTAATTGTCTCTGGGTAGTGACCCAAAGAAGAATTGCCTTTTTGTAACATTTAAAGATTAATGTAAAAACTCTTATCTTTTTTGGCCTCCTGCACAATTAAAACCATTGCAGGAATAAAGGTCTTTGTCCATGAGAGCTACCTTGTCTCTGCTTGGATCCTGATTTTTTAAATTTTTCTTTTGCCCTATCTTCCATATAATGTTTCCACCTTTGGTCTTATGCTCTGACATCTCAAAATATTAATAGAATATGCTTTCATAATAACTTTGTTGGGGAAGAAAGAGATACCAAGGACTGGTAAATCCTCATTGATTTTCCTTGCTATTACTCTTTCTTTTCTGTCCCTACCTGAGTGACCTCTCAGTGTCTACTGTTGAAGTACTGTTGTCGTTTATCATAGATTCATAGCAAGTAGGGCTGGAAGGGAGATAGAAAGAATGTTCAATCCCTCCTCCTACCCCGAGGAAGAACCAGCTGTATCTAAATCTTCCCTGACAGATGTTTGTCTATCCCGCTTTCAAAAACCTCCAGTCTGGGGATTCCAAAAATTCCCTAGGCAATATATTCATTTACTTCACTGTCCTCGCAGTGAGAGAGCTTGTTTCTTCTTTGTCTTTTCTAACGTCTAAACTCAATAATAAGCTCCATTATCCTCTCTTGCATCTTCAACAAACATGGACGGCAATCTTCAGTCTTTCTCCTTGAAGCCATCTTTCTTATATTTCAAGACTAATAACAGGTTTTCTCTTTTCTTATGATTAAGAGACTTAGAATTTGGTTTTCTACCCTTGTACATTCCTTCCTTCCTTCCTTCCTTCCTTCCTTCCTGCCTTCCTNTTCCCTCCTTCCCTCCTTCCCTCCTTCCTTCACTTTCTTGCAGGTAAGCAATTTTTTGTTAAATCTTATGATTTGGATCCAATATATCCAGATGAGGAAATAAATGCACAGGATAAAAATGTGGTCAATGCAGGACCCATCCTACAGTGAATGCCTACATCCTTTTCACAGCCAGTGGAAAGGACAGCTAGCTGGCTTCCTGAAGGAGATCCCGAGTTTGTTCTAAATTAGGCATCTGAATAGTACAGTAGGTCTTTTGGAGGAGCAGTGAACAGTGGTGACTGAAAGAGGAAGGAGGAAAAACATAACCAGTAATGTGTAAAATTCAGAGAAAATACCTACTGGTAAATACTTGTGTAAACAGAATACTCCATGCCTGAAGTCCTGAGAAATCAGTTTTTTCCTAGACATTATTGGTCCAACAAATGGATTGAGAACAAAGGGGAGGAGATGTATCTCTGGAGTCATCTCACTACAAGAAAGATTCTGCTGGCTGCAGGAAAAGACCTGAACTTTCATTTCAAACCCTTAGACAACTGCACTGACTAGAGGGGCTTCTACATAATGACATTGTGTGTTTGCTCAGGGACAAACCCAGGAGTTCCTACCTTATTTGCAGATCAACATTTAACCCATGGGACCTCTGGACTGATCTTTGTGGTGTTGTAGTTATAAAAGAAAAATAAATGCCCTTTATTTCTTTTTTTTTTCCTTTTTAATGCAGCTCACATAAAAAACCCAATGGAATTCAATTTCTGAATAACCATTAATATGTTGCTCACATTTCAGACAGTTCTACTTTGTTTTGGGCATATTAGACTGTGTTCTTTTGATATGTTTAATTTTTGCAATTGAAGCTTTCTGAACTCACAGTGAGGTATTTGTAGAAAGTTAATTAGCCCATGCAAATTCACCAACATCTGTTTTCTACTTTAAAATAATTGAAATTGTCTTTTATGGTACAGTTTAAAAAATTAAATAATTAGTAAAATTTTCTGCTATACAAATGACCCAGGCTGTGTTGTAGCCTTCAGACAGGTTTGATCAACTTTCTTACGGTGCTGATTGGAAAAAAAGAGTCAATTTTACTAAATTGAGTAGCATATTAAAGACCTGATAGATACCTTGAAAGATAAAATAAAGTCAGACAGTATACTCCCATGCCTTTCTGCAAAGCACATTATCAATCTTGGTGAAAATAAGTCTGAGGTAGATGGTGTTATTACAGTTTAAGTATTGACCTTGCACAAATTAGGACATAATCTTATTATCAAACTGATATAGAAGGAGGTGGACATCTTAAAGATCAGAAGACAGCAGCATTTTCAGAACTAAACCCAACACTACTTATTGGACTAATCAGAAAATTTTGGGGTGGAATTTATTCCACTTCATTGTAGACACTAAAATGAAAAATGTACCATGACTCCCTCCGCAAGCTAAGAAAAAAATATCAGGAGACTTCAGAAGACCAAATTCCAGATGTTCTAAGAATCCCTAGGCCTGAGATCATATAAGTACTCTGTTAACTTCATCATACAGCAGGGAAGTCTGTGAAATATGTCACAGAATACAGGTTAGGGACTGGAATCCAGGAGATATTGCAGCCTTTTCCCATTATTTGCATTTGAGTCCATGTGTTTTCTCCATGTTAGAAAGTTTTCCCAGCAAAAAACAGACATCAAACTTAGGCATTTAGAAATCTGCAGTAAAGGTAGTAAAATTTAGTATGGTTATGTTTTCTTCAGCAATATGTTTTCCATTGTCTCTTAGAGCGGCATCCCTTAGTTGACAAAATTTTTAGCAAAACTGTATTTTTAGGGGAAATTCCCCTTAACCTTTCCAATTTTAAAATTATCTCTTTCAAGGACATTGCTTTGATATAGGGTTATCTATACATTTTAATATACCTTTTACAAGGTGTCTTAGGAAATTATAATATTCTCTCAAAATCTTTACTATATGAATATCCAGTGTAGAGGTGGCTACCAAGACATTCATTAAAATATATCAAGAAATATTTAGATGTGGAAATCTGGAGTGCTAGGGCAATAAACACTGCTGACACCGGAAGGGTACTTCTGAGGATGGTGCCACAAAATGAACAACTGTGTTATATCATTGCAGCAACAAAGATTATAACCAAAAACGGATAGAAAATGTTCCTGAGAATATGTCTTAGTGATTGTACTGGTCAATATAAAAAGTAAAAACGCCTTTCAATTTTTTATGATAATCATCATGGATCAGCTGGCAGCAGGAGGGGTGGCCATGCTTGAATGCTCGTCTCCATCGAGTTTGCTGCCAGAGGCTGCCTATCTCACTGCCACTGTCTCCCTTTGCTGAGCAGAAGAAGCTACAAGGCTCCATTTGAGCACTCACATTAACTTATACTACTTGGCAATCAGTTTCAGCAGGGATCCACCCAGATCGCCAAGTTATGAATGCAACATAACCCCTCTGCCAAGTGTGTAGCACTTAAATTCAGTGCAGTGCCTAAGAATCCTTTAAAATCTGTCACCTGCTTGGCTCCTTCCCTGATTGATAGCTGTAAGCACTCCATGCCTTAGAAACTTTAAAAAATAAACATCTGGAATTTCTTGACAGGTGATTTTTTCCCTTACTTGCAAAACACTTGGGAATCCTTCAGTATGTGAATAACTTTAAGTGGGAAAACAGATAAATAACAAGTTGTGTATTAAAATACTTCCTCAAGAAGTACACGAGGGTAATGACAGTCTTCCTAAGTTCAGTTCATAATACTCACTTATGGGTTAAGCCCTAGAGACAGACAGAGGATGCAGTAAGCTGCACCCTCCCCCAGCCTTTCTGCTGCCATTCAGTGACTTGGCACTGGGCACCAGCTGCCTCAGTCAGCTTCCATACAGCCAAGCAGATCAGCAGATATTAGCTGTGGGTGGCAAAGCCCCCATTTAGGTCACCTTTGGCCAGTTGTCTGAAATTAAGATTACTGGGGGCTGTCCATCTCGTGATGATGTTTCAGGGATACTACCAGGTCAGTCAGCCTTACAAAGGTTTTGGCAAGAAACCACAGACTCCATATTAAAACAAATTGATGAAATTTTAACTGAAATTTGAAGAAGGAGGTGAAAATGCATCATACAGAACCAGTTTATTTGTATTCCCTGTAAGTCATCCACATTTGTGGGCCTCCCACATGAAAAACACATCAATGCAGAACCTAGATTGTGCTGCCATTTCTAGGTTTTTCTACAGTGGCTATTCATTTGTACTTGACAAGTGAATCTCAGTTTTCAGCTCCTTTCTCTGGAAATAGCCAGGAACAAAAAGAGCATGGCCAAAGGACATTTAGCTTTTGCTGACATTCTTATGAGTACTAAAATGATCGTGTATGGAGCTCTGAAGCATATAGAGGAGGACTTGAATTTTTCAAGAATGCAACTTCACTGCTTATTGATGGAACCTGAAAAATATGTTACCATCACTATTCAACAAAAGAAAATAAGGTTAAGTTTCTGATTGTCATGCACTGATCCTCATAATCCTGACCTATGCTCATTCCTAAATTCTTATTATTTACTACTGAGAAAACTAAATAGCATTAGATTTCGGTATCAACAGATTTTGCAGTTGAAGTTTCAGAAACACAAATCACAAAGACTTTGGCTGTGACTGCCAAAGAGTTTCTTCAGGCAAGGATCTAAGAAATCTTTTGCTTCAAAGAAGAAATCTGGCACCTCTTTTTTTTCCACCTTTTATAGAAGAATTGACGGCAACTTCCAAATGGCATACTGAATTTTAGTACTTTTAAGAATCTTGAAGTTAAACTAATTGTAACTCACTTATCCGAATCCTTAACCAGTGTCACCACCTAAAATTTAAATGAAGAAGTCACTAAGATATTGACAGATTGTGTAAGCGATTTAAGAATGGGACTTAAATTTGCACAGTGTTCCTGAATTATTGTTTTGTTCTTAAAAATCTTCAGACCCTCCCTTCTGTTTACATTCTTGTGCCCTTAATCCTGAAAATACTCCATATTTTAAATCCCAATAGTACTAGTCAAGCAGTTTGCAGAAGCAACTACAATATGTCTGTTTTGCCACTGAAGCTAATAGCATTCTTTATTAAAGCAAATGATTGTGCACTAATTTCTCAGTGCAAGAAAAAGTGATGAAAACAAAATTGTCCTGAAACAACTTGGTATCTTAAAACAGTATGTAATATTCTTAAATGTTTTTAAATTATGACTTTATTCACTTTGGAAGACAATCTATCTTCATCAGTGAGGATGCAAAATGTAAAATTGAGACTGTAATAGCTACTTACCCACCCTTTCACTCCTACACACACTATTTAGAAACACTAGAAGCTAAAATTTCTGCCTCTGCTGTGAAATAGAGAAGTACTTCTTCTTACTTCAGATACCTGAAAAGGTGATTTATCAAACTCCTTCTTCTTCATGTGATACTATAAAATCAGATAGCATATTGCACTGATTGCTATAATTCTTCAAAGTTTGTTTTCCTGAGTGTAGCAGATGCCTATCATGAGCTGTTTAAATATCAAAAGGTGTTGCTTATGGATATGTTATTACATTTCTATACTTGTGTTTCCTTCTTAATGACAAAATATGCATTTTCATATAAATTTTTGCTGATAAAGTACTTTAAGGTAAAGGACCTAATTGTTTCAAAAGCGTTTATCAACAGATATCATTAGCAAAATATTTTAATCACTATAGTTTGTGTAGACTAAATGTAAGCATTTATTAATACAAGCTAAGCACTCATTATAAATTTGCACAGAAAATGATAAAATATTATGTATGAAATGAATCATTAGCATGGACCATTAAGTCCTCTATTTTCCTTTAATTGAATTTTTCAGTAGTACCCTCTTTAACTGAAAACCAGTCATAACCACAAAATTAAATAATAATTAAAGAAACAACTATTCAAAGAGTTGCTTGGTAGCTAAGGTGCCATTTAACCAAAACAGCAATTTAATGTAAATTGCAGCCCATGTAGACGTAGTTCTGAAAATTATACATCCTGTGGTTCGTATACGTTTGAATTAGCAAAACATTTTCACAGTCTAGATGTTCTTATAGTGGTTCTGTAAGCATAAAGGAAGTCTGAATAAATTGGTGAAAATAGGTATAAATAGACCTATGGCAATTAAAGCTAATTAAGACTTTACAGAAATAAATTGCTGGCTGTTCCGTAAATTTTTAGCAGATTAGAAAATGCACCAACTTACAGTATAGGCATTCCGTCTCCGTACACAGTCATTCAATAAAGATGCACTGGATGTGCAACCACAATAATGCTTTGCCCACTGGTGTTTTCTTCTAACTTTTCCCAATTCTTAAAAGATAAGTGGAACCTTCTGCTTACAGAAACTTTGTTTCACTACCCTTTTTACACACAAAAAGAAAAACAAAACCAAACAAACCAAATAAACCCCAGCCAACCAAAAATCCCCAATCAAATGAGAAACAGGAACAGATCCAAAAAACACCACCAGCATGTTTGAGAGGAAAGTGGATCTTGCTCTCTCTGATTAACCAAAGATACAGCTTGAAAGAGGTCCAAGAGCTTCCATGGCATATTTGGAGATTTGCTGTTGCTACTTCACAACGAAGACTGGGACCACACTTTCATGTTGATCATGATTGTCTCACATTAGTTACCTTTGGGACAGTGTTTTTTTGTTGAGAAACTCTGTTTTGCACAACCAGCAGGGGGAGGCAAGATTTAAGGAAATAAACTGGGAAAACTTCATGGAAGCAAGTACTTTTGAAAAGGGGAGGGCGGTTGAAAGCTTTGAACAAAAGAGAGAGGTGAGTAATACAAGACAGGAGGGTTAAGCTGGTATTTTGATTGCTATTTTCATGTCTATCAAACCATAACATGCAGTTGCCACATGTGTGAAATTCGAAAGAGCTTGCATCAGTTTGTCCATTTTCCCAATGCAACCCATTTTTCTTACTGTGGATATATAGCTGTTGTAAAAAATATTTTATTTCCATTTTCTAGTAATGCAAGCTAATATGAAAGAACAGAGCTGTAAGTAAATGATATTACAAGTTTCAAAGACAATGTCTCTTGTTTAAATATTTCACGTAATTAACTACTTGTGTTTAAGAACCAATGAAAGAGATGCACAGCTGGACTGAATGCCCTAAAATTATTTTCAGAAATACATATCTCATTGTACTTTTCAATTCTTACTTATACAGCTTTCATTCTTCTGAACAATTTACAAAACAATGTGCATAGCTATTATGGTTAAATTTTGATTCTGCTAAGAGCATTTCAAGATATTTTCAGAGAGAGGACCTAACGTCTCGATGTATATTCATGTTTTCTCCATGATTGTTATAATTTAGGGGCAGAAGCCACATGATGAGGACTAACAGTCAATGTGTGTGCTTGTCGCTGCACAGGATCTCTTTTGCAGTGCAGGAAAGGGTGTAGACCTGCTGTGAACAAAAGGGCTGTTTGGCTGTGTGACTGTGTTCTGCACCAGCCAGAGTGAAAGGTACAACCAAACCCTAAGAGCTTCCTTGGTGAACGTGCACATGCAAAGCTGCCTACTGAATAACTGGCCCATGAATTTCAGGTTTCTTGCAGGTTTCTGGGTGAGCAACAAGGTATACCATGTGGACCACAGATTAATATCCTGCTGGTTACCTGTGTGGATCATCAATGAGTCTTTTCAGCTCATTACTCCTGTACTCCTCCACAGATCCCAACTGCTATCTGTCTCACAGGTCTACTTGCCTCCACACAGTCTAGACTACTCTTCACAAATATGATTATAGTGTGTGTGCATGTCTGTTTAAAACCCTATTAATGATATGCATATTTATGTTACATGTGTAAACCCTTAAGAGCATATAGACTTAAAAAGGAGGTATATGTTACCCTTTTCACCTATAGACCAACATGGCAAGAGGGCAGCAGCCTGCTACCCTGAGTGCCTGAGGTACACGATGCCATTTGCACAGCAGACCCTATGACCAGTATGGTATGGTATGGTATGGTTTGCTGCTGTTATTACCTTAATCATAACTTTCTAGTCTCTCATGATACGCAGTCCCAAAGAAGCGTGCAGATATAACAGTTACTTGTAATTACAGCTCTGACGAGTTATTTGAATCAATGCATTCCAGAGCACAGGAAAAGTTCCAGCCTCATGGCTTTGATACTGACAGATCTGGTGCAAAGTGGGTGTTTGGATACAATGCCAAGCATAATTGGTGCCAGCAGTGGAGATTACATGTGCTGGCTCTACAGAAGCTTTTAGACTTATACAATTGTTGGGAGCAGGGCCATGCATGGTAGCACACATGAAGAACAGCAGAGCACAGCCTTCATGTGAAGGCGATATTATTAATTTGGTCTCAATCTTCAGTATGATTTTTGGAAATAAGAAGGAATACAGACCTTATTGCTTTGGTTCTGCACTTCTGACAAGTTCTTCACTCAAATCAGAGGGTAGATACTGGCACCATCCTCCAGATTCAGCTGCTCTTCTTCACCAGGTTTCAAATATAGCATCTAGAAATTTTTATTTTACCTCCTCCAGTAAGGCCATCTGTTCCCATAGCTTTCCCTCAAAACACCTGGCGTTATCTTTTTTAGAATTTCTGGACTTCTATGAGGTTTTTTTTATCATGTTTAGGGGAAAATAAAGATTTGAAAATACACTTTAAATAAAGCAGTACACATATCTCTTTTGTCGCTGTTCCCATTTGTCATGCAGGAAAGTGACAGGCCGTTCTGACTGATTTCAGAAGTCCGTTTCACCTACAGTCCTGCCAGGATAAGATGTCTATTGAAGATGCTTTACAAGGTGAAAAGGAAATGTGTGTGGAAACTGAGTGACAGCAATACTTCAAAGCTCAAACGCAGGATTACTTTATTGAAATTCTTAAAGGATATAGTTGGTTTCATTCCTTCCATTGCAAGAAATTTTAGCACATTGCAACAGTTTTCCATAAAACTTATTGTCTTAACAAAAGTATATTATTACTTAAATAACTAAAGGTCCAGATTTAAAGCCACAAATTCACAGCCTGGAAGTACCCCACAAACCCTTTGTAATTTTGCAGTTGCATGACAAAGATATGAAGGTTTGATGGATCTAAGAAGGGATTTGTGGTCTGGAGAGCTCAGTGAAATTCCTTGGCCTGTCTTATGCAGAATGTCAGACTAGACTCTGGTGATCACTTAAAATAGAATAATTTAAAACAGATTTAGTTCCAGCAGTTTCTAAAAGGTCTGGTAAGACTTAGTGAATTAGCATTTGGAAAGTTAGATCATACTCATGCTTCAAGTAGTCACAGCTTCTCCTCAGCACACTTTTGTTCCTATGTGATTAACCAGCTATGAGTAATGTTTCTTGACCAGCAAAAGGATCTGCATCTAAGACACCTGAACCACACCTGCTTTTCTGCCGTCTGTAAAATTTGAAGCAGGAAGAGTCCTTGGCTGACAAGCTGAAAAGTTTTGGATCAAGTGGCTGTCCCATCATACATACCATTTTCACATTACACTGCAAGTGAACCTGCCTAAAGTAAAGACTTATTTCAGGGATAACATTTGGGACCAGTGACAAATGCCTGGCTGATCCAGTTGTGTAACTTATGCTAAGATACAGAGACAACCCAGACAGCCCTTAAGAAATTGTTACAAGCTTGTGTTACAGCACTTCTAAAGAGGGAAGGATGCTCCAGAGCCAAACCCCACCAAGCCAATGTCTTTAATATATGATTTTAAAGATAAAGCACTGAAGTAATTCATAAATTGTCTGTCACCAGTGGCTGAACAACGCCTCCTTTCCAAGCAAGCTTGAGTTACACTTGAGAATGTATGTCCTGGCTGAGCATTGAACATCACTCAACTTGCTGAAGTTGGGTTTGAAAGTGATATGGGCACAGATGCAGTGTTCAAAGGCCAATCAGCTGTGTCTGACACCATATACTACCATATGCTTTTAGACAAAATAGAGTACATGGGAGAAAATCAATGCATAATACGACTGATATAATTTCTATCTAAAAAAGGACAAATTTCCCCATAATCAGCCATGATTTCTATGCTTAACTCTGTAAGAAGAGCTAATAGGGGAGGCTACAGCATGACCTACCACATGGGTATGGGCTTGAGTCTGTATCATCCAGCATCTATGTGAATAACTAAAAATCCATTCTCATAGCAGAAGTATTATTCCTGCTAGTAATATTTATAACTCTGACTAGATCAAGGGCTTCACATGAGTTCAAATCAGTGAGTTCAATAAGTCCACATTCCTCAGGTTTTCACATTATACTACCAAAACCCAACTACAAACCTATCTAAACTAATCTGATTAAACAGCAAGTCTCTTTTTCTTTCTTTTTTTTTTTTTTCTGAAATCACAAGTCCAGTAAATTTAGAATAATTTGGAACAGGCTATTTTTTGCCCATTGTTGCAATCCTGTTTATTTTGGGCACATGTAGAAAGGAAAAAAATACAAGTTCCATGCACAGAATCATATACTGAAGAAGCTCACAAACTCTAAATGGACATTAACCAGCGAACATTACGAACGACTGTACTTGCACTCTCCAATGGCTTATTATAAAAACAAGAAGGGGTCGTTCATGCAGAGAAGTTAGACAGTGTTAAGAGAACGTTGCCACTGTATTATTTAATGCCTTTGACTGGATGAATGGAACAAACTGCTTGGGCATTTTGGGATCACCCCACTGAAAACCAAAAGCACAGTTGTGAATAAAGTGGAATCCTTCCAACAGATGGAAGACTGAGGTACTGACTGCTGGGGCACGCTGCAGCTGTTGGCCAGCTGCTGTAAGATTTCCAACTACAGTGGAGCCATTTAATAAATCATCAAGGGTTCTGCATCCGATTCAGTTTGTTTAGTGAAGAAAGCGAAAATGATCACTGACTTTTTCAAATACCTACTTGGGAGTTCAAGAACAGACTGACCAGTCTGGACATGTTTGACTTATGTTCAAAAACTGTTGATGGCACAGAAGATTTATATGAATATAATACATAGACATGCCAACATGGAAAATCACAGATCAAAAAATATCTTAATGTACCATGCATGATAATTCTTCTATGGAGCATGTCATATCATGCAAACAATTTTGGAAAAAACACACAGTGACCATAAAAGGACATAGGAAAAACATCCCTGGTTCTCAGAAAGTGTATTACTCTATTTCCCTGTGCTATTCAATTTCAGACTGCATGCATGCTTCATATTCCAAATAAAAAATATGGAAAGATTTTCCAGTGAAATTCATATAGATGAACAGTAAGAAATATAGTGCTATCCTGTATTAGATAAACTCTTTCAGTAACAAGTTCAGCTTTCTTGTATGTTTGTTTGTTTTTTAAATTCTGAGGCGTATCCACACCTTAATCAGAGGTACCATAGGACAATTCACAAAACAACATAAGGCGTTTGACTTAAAGATCACACTGATTTCCTGTCTCAGGTAAACAGTTTTAATTATTAATTAGATTTTACTCTTCAAAATGAGCTGGTTGTTTCAGAGCGAGTTCAGATTGCTTGGCCCCATTTATGCTTTTATCTCTGTCTCTGCATCTCATGACTTTGCAAATATATATCACTTCCTTTTCAAACTTAAACCTCTAAAATACGTTTCTTCTTCTGGTTTTGACGGAAATTAATAATATTATTTTATGATGTTATATAATAATGCCAGTTATCCAAAAATTATTAGGAAAGAGGATTTGAAGGAAATTTTACATGGCTTACCTTGGTGAAAAAAAAACCCAACAATGTAAACACCCCAAGTTATTCAGTGTTATTAATTATTTGCCTGCATTTTTGTCAAAACTATATTTTATCAGTATAGATTGCTACTGGTTTTATATATTTGAACTTGAAATTTGGTAATATGAATTCTGCTTAGATGTTAGATGTCTTCCATTTGTTTTTGCCTTTCCTGTCATGAAGATTGCCAGTGGAATTAGATTTACAGAGGATACTTTCAATAGTGTTATGCAACATTTTTATTGCAATGGTGTGCAGAAACACTTCTCAAGAGCGGCCCACAATATTAGAAGTTTTACAAGGCCAAATTGGATGCATTGTGCCCTCAGAGCTTCACAAAGTGCAAAGGAACAAATAAAGGGACAAACAGTTGATGTTGAGATGAAAGAGTAAAGAAAACTCCGTAGTGAAAAATATGAAGTGGAAGCATCACTTGATAAAGAACATGTCAAACAGTAAGTTCCCTAAGTAATGGGGAAGAGTTCATTCAGAAGTGGAAAGGAAATGAGAAGTCAGGTGAAGTTAAAGAGTCAGAGAGGCTATCAGTGTGGAAATGGAAGTAATCAAAGATGGCAATTTGGCAGCACATTGCAGAAGAAAGAAGAAAGTTGAAATCACTTGTAAATTCATCAACTGAGATTTCACTTTTTCAGGACAAAATCTTTTTCACCATAACTATATGGAAGAAAAATTACCTTTAACAGCTCACCCTCCACACCTCATATTCCAGATGATTTTACACACCTTGATAAAGCAGATCTTGTACTTGAAAAATATTTTGATTTCAGCAGTGGGTTAATCATTGGAAACAGCCAAATTCCCACTCAAACTCTCACCCATTTCCCCTGCCTCAGTAGGATGAGTGGAAATAAAAAGAAAACCAGGTAGAAGAATGTGGACAGAGGTAAAGATAAGGAGGTTGCTTACCAGTGACTATGGTGGGCAAAGCAGACTTGTCTTGAGAAAAATTAGTCTATTGACAATTAAAATTGATTCAGATAGTGAGAAACAAACAAAATAAAATGACAAACATTACAGCAATAATATTTCTCCTCTGTTTCCCAGGCTCAACCTCACTCCTCTACTCCCATCTCATTTACTCGTGTGATGTGGTAGAATGGGAAATGGAGAATGAAGGTGATGGTCAGTACCTGTCAGTTTGTTTCTGCTGCTCCTTCCTCTTCATACTCTTTCTCTGATCCAGCATGGATTCTCAATGGGCCTCCTTTTCCTTCATGAAATATCCATTGTCTCCCAACTTGAGAACCTCCTCCACCTCCTGCTCTGACCTTGGTGTTCTCACTGTTGTTTCTCTCCTTTGGGTTGGTTTTTTTTTTAATTCTCTCCTCTGCCTGTCCATAATTTTTGTCATTTATTTAATATGCCTTCCCATAGGTGACACTAGCTTGGCTTCTGGGTCCTGCCATGAGTCTGCTGGAGGTGTCTGGCATCATCTGTGTATAGCATAGGGCAGCCTTTGGTCTCTTCTCACCCTTGGACAATGCCATGGCTGATATAAGGCCACCTACACCCACTGTGGCTTTACACTGCTATAGTGAGGCTGCTTCCATTGGAGGCACAGGAATCTGCAGGACTGAATTAGTATTTTCTAAGTGAGTTTCTGCTATGTGAGGTGTGTGTGTTTTTGCAAGGTACTGTGACAGAGGTGAAAAGTCCACACCTGGAAAAGAGAGTAGTAGGAAAGGGAAAGGACCTAAATGTCAAAATCATCTACTTTTGCTCTCACAAATCTTCCTGGGCATCAGTGTTAGTTCTGTAAATGATGACTGACATGACCCGGTAGCAAAGTTTTACTTCTCAGGACAGAAGGAGCTGGTTGGGGTGAATCATGACACAGCGATCCTCCTCCAAGTCATACCACCTTCAAGTTTTCAACCCAGGTCACAGAGTATTTCCCATTCAATCTCTATTTTCCTTTAGTCAGGACTCTAACTGCAGGTCTGACATTGCCATAAGGCTTTGTTCTAAAAGCAAGTACTTGCCTGACTAGCATTTAAAAGAAATATTGTTAGCAAAATCATTAATAAAACTCCAAACATATTTTGCAAAAGAAAATAGGTCCTGTGTCATATATTAAAAGAAAATCACAGCAAAATCAGAACAAGGTGAAAAAAATGGAGTCAGTAGAGGACTTCAATGGAATTATATAATTTCAATTATTATTACACTTCAGTCGGAACATAAGTGAACTCTAAAAGAGAGGAATAATTTTGCATCTCACTTGGGACTAGCCATTTCTGGGTTTCCACAGCACTGGAGTGGGAGAGATCTTTGTGCTCCCTTGAGGAAGAGCAAGGTTGGGATTTTCCTTAGATGGTGAAAGCAGTTTCTTTGGAAACACCTAATCCCAATTCAATAGAATAACAGGATATTATTTGTTATTTTGAGCAAAAACATATTTGTCATAATGATGCAATAAAAGAAAAAAAGTAAGACTTAGCCTCCAGGTTCTTCGTGGGTAATCAGTAATGTCAGCAAACCCAAACCTCTTTTAATATAATTCCTGAATGTGTGCTCAGCTTGGATCTTTATTTTAAAAGTTCATAACACATGATATGATATGTCATGCAATCACTTTGTAAATGTCAAGCTCTTAATGGAAAATAAGTCTTTCATTGTTTATTCTACTTGCGTTGTACATCCAGCAGCACTCAGGACTAGATTTGTCCTGCCTAGTTGCAGGTTCATCACAGCAATATTTAAATGAAGAGCAAGCACTGTTGCTTTAAGTTTTTTTGTTGTTTTTTTTTCTGTCCCAAAAGCAGTGGAGAGGCTAAAAGGCTGTTAACAATCAAGCAGCCTGACTAAAAGCTGAATCACCTTCAGAAGAATCCCTTTTCCTTATTTTTCTCTATTTTTCATTTGTAACAAGAGCTAAGGGCTGTTTCTAACTTAATCCCATGGATAGATGGATGAATATGGGATAGTTTGCATAGTTGTGCTGATTATTTTGTCTGTCGTTTCTGTTTCCTCTTGGATAGAGAAGGATGTTCTGTTTGAGCTCACGAGGATGCTTCTTCCCAGAACTGTTTAGGATTTTGCAATTAGGATAAATATCTACTTTTTTCAGAAATTTTTGAGGAAAGGATGTCAAATAGGGGGTCATTCATCGATTTCACCTGATAACCTGAAAACAGACTAAAAGTGTTAGCATTCTGGGAATTAGCAAGAGAGAATGTAAATTTTTCGTTGGCTAAGTTCCATAAGATTCTTAGGAGTCAGAATAGTTGAGCAGAGACAGAAACAGCTACTGAACTGTACAGTCTGGCAAGCAGATGTGGATAAAGGGCAAAACATAACAGGGTGATGTTTGCTAGTGGCACAGTTATTATGTGTAATACCCTACTTGGAGTAAAGCATTCTTGCTCAAGGAAACCATAGTGATTCATATGTGGTTGTGAATGAGTTTCTAATAATGCTCTAAAATTCTCTGGAGTTTGTAAAGGAATACTGGCATTGTTCATTAATAAAAACCAACACATTCCCTATACTCCCTGCCCAGTACAAACAAAAACTGTTTCTACCATTATTAATAGAACCTATAAGGAAATTACTTATTTGGGGTGCATAGTAGAACAGTAACACAATAAAGCACGGGCAAATATAGATGAGCATTGAGCTAGGAGACTGATTTTAACAAAATAATGAATTGCATTCCTCACAAGAAAAAAAAAGAAGGCAACCAAGAGTAGAAGCATGTTAATTAGAGCTGGTCAAAATGGTCAGGTCTTCCCTGCTTTGCATGGTTTATGCATTTGGCTTCTGCATGATGTGTATATTTAATTTTAGACCAAGCACTTTAAAACCCAAGCAACTGGAAGGAAATTTAATCTAGAAACATCAAATCTTCATGGTTTTCAAAGAAACCTGCTCCGAGAGGTCCATGTCTTCCCCATGTTGAGGACCCCAGAGCTGGACACAGCACTTCAGGTGGGGTAACACGAGGGCAGAGTAAAGGTAGAGAATCACTCCCTTGGCCTTCCAGTCGCACTTTAGATGCAGCCCAGGATACCGCTGGCTTTCCTAATTTTAAGTCCACATTTCTGGCTCCAGTTAATCGTCTACCAATATCCCCAAGTCCTTTGCAGGGCTGCTCAAAATCTATTAATCTTTCATCTGTATTGATACTGGTGATTGCTCCAACTCAGGTGCAGAATTTTGCACTTAGCCTTGTTGAACTTCTTGAGGTTTATGTTGGCTCACTTCTCAAGCCTGTCAAGGTCGCTCCATATGTCATCTCCACCCCCATGCATATCACCTATATATACTCAGTTATTCACATTAAGTAATTCTTTTATGTCATAGATAATGTCAATTTATGTAGTATATGTAGCATAGTGGGTTGACCCTGGCTGGACACCAGGAACCCACCAAAGATGCTCTAACACTCCCTTCCACAAGTGGACCAGGGAGAGAAAATAAAATGAAGGTTCATGAGTTGAGATAAGAGCAGGCAAAACAGACTCGACTTCGGGACATTAACTGATTTTATTACTAATAAAATCAAAACAGGATAATGAAAAGTAAAATAAATCTGAAAAATACCTTCCCCCACCCCCCCTCCTTTTCAAGTGGTACCTCCTCCCCCTCATGCTGTAGGGAGATGGAAAGTTGGGGTTACAGATAGGTCATCACACATTGCTCCTGCCGCTACCCAGAGAGAAGAGTTCTTCTACTGATGCAGTGTGGGGTCCCTCCCATGGGACACAGCTTTCCAGGGACTTCTACAATGTGAGTCCATCTCACAGGAAACAGTTCTCCACAAAATGCTACAATGTTGGTTACTTTTTGACAAGTGTCCTTCAAGGACAGCCTGCTCCAGCATGGGTTCCCCACAGGGTCATGAGTCCTACCAGGAAAACTGCTCTAGCATGGGGTCCTCTTTTCCTCGGTCCACAGGTCCCAGCATGGGCTTCCCATGGGTTCACATCTTCCTCTCAGGCATCCACCTGCTCTGGTATGGGTCTTCTCTATGGCCTGCAGATGGATCTCTGCATCCTGGTGGTCCTCCATGGGCTGCAGGGGAATAGCTGCCTCACCATGGTCTTCACCTTGGGGTGCAGGGAAATCTCTGCTCCGGAGCCTGGAGCACTTCCTCCCCATCCTTCTGCACTGACCTTGGTGTCTGTTGAGTTGTTCCTCTCACATATTCTCACTTCTCTCTTTTCTGGTTGCAATTACATCTGTGCAATAACATTTTTTTTTACCTTCCTAAATGTGTTATCACAGAAGCATTACCACCATTGGCAGCACATCCATCCTGGAGCCGCCTGGCATTGGCTCTGCTGAACATGGAGGAAGCTTCTAACAGCTTCTCACAGAAGCGACCTCTGTAGCCTCTGCTACAAAAACTTGGCCATGTGAGCCCAATACAGCAGACCAGTAAAGATTTCCACAGGAACCATAGTTTTGTAAAAGGTGATTTACCATACTATCACTTAAGTGCCATAAGCCTGTACTTTGTCACAACTCAAACTATTTGCATAACTCATTTCCTAGTACAACGTTGTTTTCAAAATCCGTGTCTGGACATGGGGTGACATCCCTTAAGAAATAATTTTAAAAAACACTGATGGTCCCATATTGCTACTGTGAATTTGGTTCTACAAGGTCTGATTGGTGATGCTTTCCTTGTCACCATGACAAAACATTTCCTAATAGTCTGGGCAACAGCAGTGGCTAATCACTGGCTACACTTTCACAGGGCATTTCAGTCATGTGAAATGAGTGTGCATTGGCATGGTGCTTCCACATGTCCCAGACCTGTACCTTCATCTTGAAGACACTGTTTTGGTGCTGGAAAATTGGAATATGTCATCAGAGTGGAATAAGAAAGCACACATGTAAATCTACATAATCTTTCAAAGCTTTGAAGTGATGTCGGAACCTCACATATTGTCAAATATTTTGGTCTAGCAACAGGCCAGTGGAAAGTGTAGACTGGCAGCAGAGCTAGTCAGAGTTTTCAAGCAAAAATTTGTTTACCCTAAAGGCTTTGTTTGAGGCCCAGTTGGAACTAAGATATGTCAATAACATAAATTAGAGGCACAGCCTCACCTTCCCTTCAGTGACATTCTGTGTAATTTCCTGCTGATTTCAGATTAATTTGGTGCCTAATAATTTGCAGTGACGTTTGAACTTCCTCTACAATTAAAATTACTGATATGTAGAATACCATGCTACCTTGCCAAAACTCCTCACAGTTTCATCCATTTATCCTGCAAAAAGAAACAAAAGAGATTTATTGGCATCTCTTTCTCTGCATAATGCTTGGGGTAGGAATTCTGTTATACTACTATTGAAAAAAAAGTTGAAAATTGTTAGACTTTACTTGCTTGACTATTATGTGCCAAGGAATATGTATGTGTGTAAGTGCATCAGAAGTTCTCAAAATGGTGTGAGATATTTAAAAAGAGGAGGGTTATTGTCTCATCAGCTAATAATTAGGCAGTATGAACTGGTTCTGGCCAATTAGCCTGGAAGTGTTTTCATTTTCTAAGCTAATAGAACCTATCTATACCATCCCATAGTAAAACAAATTAATTAATTTAATTAACAAAACATAAAATCTAAAATGAAATATGATTTTGAGTGGGTAAGTACGCATGCCAAATGGTGTCCTATAACAATAAAATCTTATTCAACTGGTTGGACAGATTATTCATATGGCTTCACGCTTTCCTACTGGCTGGCAAGCAACAGGCATGTTTGGTTACTTTGAAACTTCTGCTGTGTGGAGAGATTGCCATTCAATTATAGACAAACTCTGGTGTTGGGCGTATTTTTCTGTAGCATTTTTAAGCTTTTCCTGTAAGACAAAAGGAAGTGCTTTATATTTGTCTATATTTGAAGACAAAATGTCAGAAAGGTGACGATGCTCCTGCTGTTGAAATCTAATGCCACGTCATGGGCTCTTCTTTACATGTACTTGGTCCCAGGGGCTTACAAGCATGAACATGAATGAATTTTCTCAGCCCTTGACTCACGGGGTAAATCTATCCAGAGACATTAGACCACTAAAATGAGTCTGCAGGAGCAAAAGGTCTACCAGGTCACTGCAGCAGTTCAAAGCATGCTGGTGCCAGTCCCGGCGCACTTACAGCAAAGCCAGAAATTACACAGATAGAATAATCTTATTGTTTTCACTTGCAAATTCTCAATGATTTAAATTCATTATCGAACCGACACTCTTGTAAAGCTTTTTCTTCTGATCTTGTCCCAGGTGCCTGATTGCAGTCATCAAACATACTATACTAAGTATTTATATAAATATATCATAAAATAATCAAATATGAAGAGCTATTCCCTTTGTTCTTTTATGTTGATACACTTTTCACAAAATATTTAATATGCTTCTGAAAATGATGATGCCAGTGATAAAGCTAGTTTGCAGTTTCATAGATAATTTATGGAAGTTATAAAAAATGAACCAAATTGTCATAACAACATGACAATGTGAACATTCATGTTTACATAGTGTCCACATACTGTACAAATACTGAATATTAATATGAAATGAGAATTTATAAAATTTTCAATGAACATAATGTAGAAAAAATAACAACTTGATACAATCTCTGCTTATATTGCAACCTATAAAGAGATCTTACTTTATGAATGGCTTTGACATTTCCTTTAATGTGTATTGTTTTACACCCTTAACCACAAATCCTGGTATATTTTAAATGTAAATTAGATCATATCTATCCTGTTTCTCCTTTCAGATAAACAGTCACTCTAATTCAAGAGAAGGAAAGAGTCCATAGACAGCATTTTAAATGTACTTGGCACAAATTCATCCCAAGGGGTGCAAATAGCAAAATACGTCTGGATCAGATTCTGCTACTTCTGTTCTCATAAGGTAGCTATTTGTTTGTTCAGTGATTCTGTTGGCTTGCAATAAAGTTATGCACAGTCTTTTGCCAAAATATAGGCATTTATTGTAGTTTTGAGTTACTCTAAGGCACTCTTCTGGGGCATGCAGATAGGGCACAGGATCTGTGTGAGACCCACACCTTCATGATGCTCTTCAGGAACAGCAGTTATGGCCAGGCAGGACACAATGTCAAAGGGCTCTTGATAATTTTAGGCAACCAGATCAACCTGTATTGATACCCAGTAACATAACTCTTCTGAGGACAGCCTTTGCACATGATAATTGCCTTACAGTCATGACAAAGGATGAAGTATCTGTCTGCTAATTGTTTGTTCTGGTGGCATCTTCTCTGTGGTTCGCTGATATCTGAAGAAACTGAATGAATCATGAGGCCTGTGCCTTTGTACTCTGAGAATACCCTGAGAGTATTACAGTTATAATTATAATACTTGAACTGTGTTTATTTCAGTAATCTATTAATTACTCTACTAGCAACTGGGAATGAGTCCTGAGGTTTTAATTTTCCTAGTGGCTCTAAAGTCAGCTTCTTCTAATACTTTTCACCAAGGACTATCATTAGGCCTGCTGAACTGTGGGTTCAGGTAGCAAATCAGAAGTGGCACAGGCCACTGGTTGCCTGTATGCATCAGTAAATTTGAAGCTTTGGATCAAAATGTGAACAATGTCTATCTAGTACTAGGTAACACCTCACAGTTCCTCCTCAGAAGTTGGTGAGAAGCTAAATGTCACATTCCTTCATGGCAGAATTGCTCTTGGGTGTCCCAATCTCTCTCTCTTTCTCTTCACTGACTCTGTAGGAACCCCTAACAGTTGTAAACCTGATTTTAAATTTAGATGAAAAAAAAATAGGCTTTAATGGCTTGGATTCCCCATTACATTGATGAATTAATGTTTTTGGTTTTTTTTTCCGCTGCCTCTTTGGGTGTTTAAAAGTAAAGTTGGGAAGTTCTGATTAACATGTTGCACATTTTTATTATTGATACCCAGAATGTGAACGCTGTAATTCTTGAAATACAAATATTTCATCTGGATGTTGTAGCCCACATTTTCTAAGGTGCATAGTGCATACGCTTTTTCCTCACTTGATAAATCATACACTTATTACCATATCAGTTGATCTGAGGGTATAATAATCATAAGAGCATTGTGTAATAACAAAACTTGAAATATTATTTGAATACTGCTAACCTTCAAAAACCTTTTAGAGGAATAAATGACTGAAATCACTTATATAGCAAAAGGTCCCCTGGTCCTTCATTCTGTACTAGCAAATAAGATACTACTGAAATTTGATACCCCTTTCAGCCTCCTTCACCGCACAGTACCCAGTATGCGTATTTCCAAGGACAAATACAATGCAACTTGGCTCAAAGGAAGAAAAGGTAATTTTTACTTTTTATAATTAATTTATGTGCTTGAATTTTAGCTTGCTTTTAGCCTAAGTGGTGATGCTGTTCACAGCTTAATCTTGATTTTACCATTCATTATGTAAAATTGTATTAGTTATTTCTATCTATTTTTAAAAAATATTGTGTGTGCCATGCAATATTCATGTCTATTTTAGAAAGCCTGGGCAAAAATGCACACAATTAGACTTGTTTCTAATTTACAGAGTCTTTCAAAAAGCTGAAAATCTTTCAGGTATAAATCAAAATAACTGCAACAGTCTTTGGCTTATTTCTGTCTTGGCAAGTATGAACAGATCCATGGTAATCAATTCAAAAGGTATTAGAGCCATTATTGGTTGTAATTATCATGACACCTGGGTCCAGACTTGTGAAATAATTATTAAAGGCATCACCAGTGTGCAAAGGTTTTGTTAATCATTGATTTTATATCAGTAAGTGCTTAACGGATTTTGTGATTCTCAATATGAAGCTGAGTGTCTGTTTCACTTACAGAAGCATCAAAAATAAGGAAAATAATACACGTGATTATAGAAGTGGATCAGAAGTGAAGAATTAAGGTGAAGATACCACCATCCTTGAAAACTTTCAGGTTTCAAAATCAGAGCTGACTTGCTTGAAAAATGTCAGCGTTATATATTGTAATAGCTAGCTGCCAAATAAAATATATGCAACAGGATTTATAGCAAGAGATTAAGGAAGGGGCCTTGGAGTCTCCTTCTTCTTAATGCTATATGTGTGCTTGACTCTGTTTAGTTATTTTTTGCAGCTGTGATGCTGAATACCTGAAACTGAGTGTGTACTAGTGGCTATTCCTTCTTGTTGCCCCCACCATGGAGTTAGGGACAGATAGTAGCAATGGGAGTTTAGAGTCATTTGCCACATTCTCTGTAACACTATGAGGCTTTTCTCTGGACACCTCTGTGAGAGCTTTTGCTCCAGGGTAATCTGTCTTTCTGCACTGAGTGACTAGAAAAATTGGCTCCTAAGTTAAGCATTCAATGCTAACAAGTATGAACATCCCCTGCTTTATCCCTTCTGCATTCTTCATATGCTATTTTGTTCAGTATGCTACTGCATATGCTGTGTTTGGCCTAAAACTGATGTGTCCATTGATCTTCAGTGGTGATGAATAGAACAATGATGAATGGGCATCCTACAGAGATTAAAATCATTACACCTGTGGAAGATCAAACCTACCTACGTCAAGAAACTGAGGTCTTTTAACACCTATCTTCTACTCAGTCTTGACATGTAGTGCCACCTGCCTTGAGCAGTGGGTCAGTCTTTTATTAGTTAAACACTTCTTCCCCCCTTTTGATCATTTTGACCTATTATAGGCCTAGTTAGAACTGGTTTCCTGCAATTCCTGCAGCAGAAATCAAAAGGTGCATTTAATATCTTATGTGTCTAGAAGTTCTGGAGCCAAACAAGTTGATGTGCAGGTCCCTGTAGCTACAGTCACACATCATGCATTCTGGTGGATGGCCGAGAGATGTAGCTTTATGAGGATACCAGGTCACACTCCATATCATTTGGTGTGCATACAAGATGCAAAATGTCATTAATCAGGTCTTCATTTGGCCACATCTCAAAGAAGGAAAATACAAAGCATATATCTGAGGCTCAGCAGTTTCAATGTCACCGATTTAAGAGAGTGAATCTAAGAGTTAGGTAAAAAACCTTGTAAGTAAGGGATGATGGAAAGTAATGTTTCTGAAAATTCTGGGCTAGCCAGTGGAGAAAGTTACAAATTTTGCAGCAGTGAGACTGAAGAAATCCAGCCCTGAAGTAGGAATAGTGACATTTCCGTCTTGTAGCTATTTTTACTTAAAGGTCTAAATAGAAATGGAAAATTAGAAAATAAAAAGCAAAAACTGATTCCAAAGTGCCTGAATAAAGCCCATCCTTGTTTTATGTGTTGTCAGAGGACGACATCTCTGAAACTGATGGTGAACTGAGTGTCATAGGAGAAAAATGTTTTAGCTGCTTCAGTAACAAAACACATTAATTGTCAAAATGGAGAACAGCAGAAAGGAAGTGTGAGTCAAAGTTGCATAAAATGTGTGAATCTAAATGACTGCATGTGTATATCAAACTGATTATACTGTATAGCTCCTTTGGGAAGTGACGGAAGTCCGTGCACAAAGAGAATTCTTGGTTCTTCCAACCATCTGTGAAATAATATCCACTAGCTTTGGCTGATTAAAATCTTGTAGAAGTTCACCCGTGCTGTCTCTGTGTATGTATATACACTAGTAAGAAACATATATAGGTATATATATGTGTGTGTTTATATATACATACATGTACATTTATATTTGTATACATATATTCAAAAATGCCCCTCCAGAGAGATACAGTGGTTTAGATCCATCTATTCTTCTGGATTGGGTTCCAGAAAGTATTTTCTCCTCACCGTCTACTCTGTTGCCTATAGAGACATCTGGTCTCCTGTGTGAAACCACTGGAATAAATAACAAATCCAGAACAGTGTTAATGCAGTTTTTCCATAACCACAGGTGACACCTGTGGTAAGAGACTCTAAAGGCTGACACGAAGACTCTTTGTGGAGCAATCTCACTTTCTCTTCTCCCCATTGTGCTGAATTCAGCTGAGCTGGTAAGATGGAATGTGTACTTAAATTTTTTTGTACTAAATTTTTTTTTAGCGTGCCCTTCTCTATGTATTCCACATTTATGTGATCATTATACAAAAGAAAAAAAGTCATGGTGTTAGAAATAAAGCGTGGCTTACTGAAACTAATCAGAAGATAGGACTAAGGACAGAAAGAATTAAATGAGATTATATCTTTATCATATCGTCTTAATAAGCAATCTGAAAATCTAAATAGCTATTCATTTGCTATTATGTACCATGCAAAATGGCAGCAGTATCTACAGTGCATGGGTTGCTGGTTTTAAGTTCAGTAAAGAAGAGGGAGAAAATCCAGACAGGCTGTTTAAACTACTTGAGATTTTTTGCCTTGAAAAATAAAGGGTGAAACGTTTCCTACATAAAAAAAAATTTAAAAGGGAGAGTTTAGAAAAATATCCCACTAAAATAACTAAGAAAGGGTTGACTCAGTAGATTGAAATAAACCCCATATATTTTAAAATAAGGAAATGTATAAGATTTGTACAATACAGGATCCAAATCAAAAGTAATTGAAAGAAAATTACAAGCATTAGAAAAATAATTCAATAGGATACTCAAATTTTTTACTTATCCTGATGTCTCAATTGATATGACATTATTTAGAAGTACCAGTATGTAAATGTCAGGCTGTGATAAAATGCATACTTTCACCAAAAAGGAATTCATAGTGAGGAGAGGAATGCCCCTTTTTGTGCAGTATTTCTGTTGAAAAGAGTGACAGGAATCCATCGATGCACATTTGCAAGAGTAGTGGATTGCACCATGCAAGGGAAAAGAAACGCCCATGCCTGGGGAAGATAATTACACCAGACATTATGTTTGAGTACATCACATAGGCAAACAGTGAAGCAGTGGGAGTAATACAGCTGAAGAACACCTACAAGGAGAGAGTTTCAGCAACAATGATACTGTTTGATTACAAAACAGAATAAGGAAAAGGAAAACGATGAAGCAAGCTTAAATACCTTGGTTCTACAGTTTTGATAATTAATATGTTCCTGGATACAGTTTCTGGAAGAAATAATACTAACATTTACAGCTGACACTGTGACTGAATGAGTGACAACCCAGAGCAAAAATTATAGGAAATGTCTACCACTTTGCTCAGCAGAAATATTGTCCACTTCCATAAGAATGGCAGGATGTAGACAGCATCTGTTATACCCAGTGCGTGAATTAAATGTTAAATGAAAAGAAAATGATCAAAAAGTTAATTCTGTTTGCAAACCAATACTGAGACTTGATATTATAATTACAGAAAGCCATTGTACCTTGGAGAAAAATCAGAAAGGATCTTTTGGAACTAGTCACGTAGTATCTATGAGATAGTTGCAGATTCGAGACTGCTCTGCCAATGCAAACCACTCTGTCTGTGACAATGTCCTCAAAAGTCTGGAGAGAAAGAGAACACACTATGAAGCTCACAGTCTTCTAGTGGAGGAAGGAAACAATGCAGGAACACATCTTAGCAAATCCTGTAAAAAAATAAGAAAGGCAAAACATGCATCAATCCTTTGAAAAATAAAACAAACTCCACAACCTTGGATTTCACAAAGAAAATTTATTTACTGTTTATGGTCAGTCTGGAGAAAAGTTTAGCAATTTAGCTATTTTCAACACTCCTTTCTGAAGATGGTGTTTTATCAGATAAAAAGGGACATGAAAAACAAATTTAAAAATCCATACAAATATTTGAACATACACAGCATAAAAGAATTATGTGAAAGGGTGAATTGTGGTCAGGGATCTCAGAGATGTAAAAGCAGACATAGCCAAGTTTAGAATTTTTGCCATGAGATGTTACCAGTGCGAAATGCTTTGATTGCTTCCTATTCTTGGAAGAAAAATCCATCAAGAACTATTAAGCCCAAAGCTGCCATCCACAGCTTAGTAAGTCCCAGTGCTGGGAGCTGGGAGGTATCACAGCTGTTTCCCAGTTCTTATGTTGTTCTCTATGTGTCTGCTGTTGTGCACTGTTGGGGATGGTAAATAGACCATTGGTCTGACCAGTTTGACCAGTTTTGTATGTACAGGTGGAGACCACTGGTGTCAATAGAGAATTATTTATTCTTAAATTAAACAAAAAAAAAATACTTCTCATTGTCATTGAAAGTTGGCAATTTAATTAAATCTCATCTGTGTATGTGGTGGAATAGCAAGACCTGTAGAACTTTACAAAATCCTAGAGAGCATTCAGGATAAGGTTCCAACTTCTGCACCATCACAACATCTCACATGATCATAAAACCACAGAGAGATACAAGTGGAAGATGAAGGGAAGCCACAGAAGAAAATCGTGGAGCATGGTTTTTTTCTTCATGTAGTTTCACAGAAAGAAAGAATGTACTTCAAAATGTCGTGTATAAATTAAAGTAAATGCTACCAGAAACAAGATTTCAAGCAACTTTGTTAGAAACAAAATCCTTAGAGTACATAGTAAAAGTACAGAAGATTTCAAAAGCCATAATAAGGTTGGTGTGTCTATTACAAGCATAACAACTTTGCCTTTGTTTTTGATACAGGCTATATTAAACAAAAACACAAAGTTAACAGAGTAGTGCTGAAGAAAAAAGAAACAAAAACAAAATACAAAACAAAAACAAAAAACAAAAACAAAAACAAAATCAAACTTCCAGGGTGAATAATGGAAACTTATTAGTCTATTTTGATCGATGGCTTAAATTGATAGCCCAAAGCACAACAGCAAAAAGTTCAAGGAGAAATTAGCCAAGAAAAATTAGGACAGTAAAAATATTTACTTCAGCTTTTTAAAGCATCTAATCATACCTGTGGAAACCTTTGCTCAGTCTGAGTACAGACTGAAGAGCAGAAAGGTGGCATCGGTTCTACCTGCAGCGTAGTCTCTTCCCTTGTGCAGCTGCTAAGCATAGCCATTTTTCTGGATAAATGGAAGAAGACCAAAGTCATTCTAAGGCAGTATCTACACATAACTGAAATTTTTAATGGAAATGTTTGAAATATCGAAGTGAAGTTCCAATAATTTGGGGTACGGTAGCTGAACACACAATCGAATGGTTTATATGAAATATGGACAGCAAGTACACTCCTGTCTGGCTAGGGCAAAAAATCCCCAAGAGATCACAGCCTGCAAGCTGGACCACCTCCAAGGGCAACAGCAGCATGTAAGAAAACCAGCTGTTATCCTACAAATCTCTGAAAATCCAGTGTCTTTTGAAATATAATACATCCCAGCCAGGAGGCAGTACAGATGTCAGCAGAATCTACTGTGTACCTGCAAACATAAGGAAAGACTTGCTCAACATAAGGACAAAAATTCAAAACCAAAAAGTGGCAGTACCATAACATCTGAGACTGTTATTCAGGCAGGTTGGAAAGGTGTCTCAAAGTTTTTTATCACCACAGTGAACAGCCCTGGCAATGCAGATAAATGGAAGAATCTTCTTGCAAAGAGGAATCCTAAAAGTGTGCAAACTTTTTTTTTTTTTTTTTTTTTTTTTTGGTAAGTAAAACTCATATTGTAAATAAATAGGGTGAATTATTTACCCAGTGCTTTATCTAGGAGTAATATAAAAAAGAAGCAATCAGGGCACAGATCTATGTGCTGTAAAGATAAAGCTGACACAAATTATTTTGGTATTGCCTTCACTCTCACTAGAAGAACCCAGTGTCTGGAAAGATGATCCCACAGAGGCAGAGCAGTAGGCCTTGGCTAAACTAAGAAATCTGTTTATCTAAAAGCTGGTAATGTTTTTAATTACTTGGGAACCATTAGCTGCTAGAGAATCAGACCACACGACAGCACCAAACATTTGAGGTAATAGGAATTAGGGACAAGGTTAATCCACAATAAAGTTTTTCATTTTCCTTTGAAGAAATTCTGTTCTCATCTCAAGAACTACCTTCTTTTGAATAGTCCAAGCCTTGTTTTGTCAGGATTAAATGAAAATCCCAAGGAAGGTAGAAACAGTATGGTCTGTAACAGTGCATCTCAGAGCAGTGAAACACACATGCAAACACGTGTCCCCTTTTATGTCAGAATTTGTGGGTCAAACTTAACAACACTTTTCTCTAAGGCTGTCTATTAACTCCTCCATCATCATAAGGTGTGTCAGCTGGGGACATGCTCATTCCCTTCCCTCCCTGCTTCAGCCTGTTTTAGAATGAAACCAGAAAACAGGAATTCTGGCCCAGTTCTCAGCAGTCCAAAACTGAGGGTGTTGATGTAGAGCACAGTGCAATTCTGCATCAAAAATGTGATTTTAAGTATTACGTAAGTTATAATTTTAAATCTTTACCTTTGAATATGAAGATATGTAAATCCAGAACTGAAGAAGGCGTGTTTTAGAGAGGCAAGGATTTTTTAAAGGTGATGTAAGGAATTGAGGTGCAGAAGTTTCATCAGAGAGAAGAAACAAAATTAAAAGCATTGAAATTCTCAAGTACTGAATTTGAATTAAACAGTAATGGGTATGTATTTTCAGATTATTACAGATTCAGAGCTGTTCATATTTCACATTGCTGAATACTGTGTGATTCCTGAAGGGTTAATAATAGATAAGGGGTTGAAAGTAATTTATTTCAGAAAGTCTTCTAGATATATCAATTCAAGATGCCATATCAAATCTGTACTATTTACAGTTTATCAATCTATCTTTAAAAGTCTGTGAAGATAACAAAGCTCTTCATATTTAAAAAACCACATAAGATTCAAAAGATTGTTAATGCTTACCAGGGTTGCAAGTGAAGTTAATTGAGAAATTAAAACATTGACAGCCAGGAAAGGAAAAAAAAAAAGAAGAAGAAAAGACACTTCAGCCATTCTTTTGGCTTCCTTTAGCTAGAATATCATGATGCTTCTTAGAGTCATTCATTAGTTTTGTCATTGTGGGTGAACTTTATGGAAGGAAGAATAAAATCTTTGATGACAAATACCTAACAAGCTTCTGGAGCCAAGGAGCTGTGCCTGCCAGAGGAACTAGAAACGAAGTGGGGGAAGGGGGGAGAGAGGGGGGAAAGGAGGAGAAATTAAAAGCCGGGAGCAGGGTTACCCACGTTGTAAAGGAAAGAGAACGTGAGACTGAACCGGATGTGAGTGGCAGCCTGCCAAGGCAACAGTTACGCCATCTGCAGCAGGGTCAGAAGTCAGAGCCATCTTTGAAAGTAAGCCCCAAAGAAGACATCTAAACAGAACCAAGGAGGGCACTCCCCTTGCTTTGTGAGGACACCCAATATGCTGCTGACAGTTTCCTGCCAGAGCTGCACACAGGCACGGTGTGCAATGGGAATGCTGCTTCAAGGTGGAGGAGCTGCCCCTGCTCCCTCTCCTGGGGCACTCCGCGCGTACCGGGCGGGGTGCTGCCCGCAGGAGCCGGGGGCACTCCGCGGGTGGCTGCAGCACCTCATCTGCCCGGGGATACACCGCTTCGCCCACAGCCTGAAAATGGGACAAAATGGCACCAGCAAATGAAGGAGGCTACTGGCAAGCACAGGGTTGCAGCAAAGGCAACCTGGCCACAAAAGGCATTGCCTGGAAGGCAAAGGAAAGCCAGAACATCAGGAAAAACCATACTGCCCTTGGTGGCAGTTGTGCCACACATGGTTGTTTGACTTCTCTCTTTGTGAATGTGTCAGAGACAGATTTGGGCATTCTGATTATGGATTATTGCCAGTTTTTACTTGCACTGGGTTTTCTTTCTCCCCACTCCCCCCAAAAAACTGATATTGCGGAAGGACATAACATCCAGCTAACAGTGGCCTCTGGTGCATGATCTGAGTCAAATGACAGGGACAACATGTAGAGGTTACATTCACTTGCACTTCAGTTTATCATGCCTGAAAGCCAGCCCGTTGTAAATGTTTTACCATCTTTTTTTCCCTTTTTTGTTTTAACTTTTTGCTTTTTCCTTTTTTTAACCCCCCATTTTTCTCTGTTTTTTTGATTATTTTGTTTTATGCCTTAAGGTGCATAGGTATTCCATTTTGTTCCAACACAGCATTATACGAGGTATATGAGGAGGGGTCTTGAAATGCTTCTGTTCTAACAATCCTCTTCCAGAGGGAAAGAACAGGGCAAAAGGCTAGCAGGAAATTTATTGTCTAGCAGGCAGTGTGTAATTACCATAACTTAGCAAAAAAA
>VZRQ01003734.1:568422-589687 GCA_013397975.1 Machaerirhynchus nigripectus
AGGAAGGAAGGAAGGAAGGAAGGAAGGAAGGATTTCTCTGTCTATGCAGGTCTGTTGAGACCATTCTGCTAGATCCAGTGCAAGGATGTAAGCTCTTCAGAAAACGTTATATTCTGTGCAATTGAAGAATGGAAAGAAATGCAAAGGAGAATTCTTCCTTGGGAAGCACTGTTTTGTCAAAGTAGACAATGAAGCATAAATAACTAGAAAGAGGGAAAAAAAGAGGAAAATCTTTACTTCTGCTCCAACAAGGGTGAAACTGAAGAAACTCTGGAGAGGTCAAAGGAATTGTGCATAATATGCTTGGATTTTGTAAGGACCCAGTCCAAATTTCTACAATGACAAATTTTGCTCGGCTTCAGAGTCTTTACTGGAATTTGGAATTGTGGTTTCACCTCTAATAGACCCATTGGGCCCCCACTCACTGTGTTTGAGCTACAAAAGCAGTGATGAATGTGGAAAGAAGGATGAAATATGCCTGGGTATGCCTGTGTACTTTTCAGTTTAAACTGGGGAAAGGCTCTGTTTACATGAATGAAAGCCTATGAGTATTTTGGCAAACTTATTGAGAACAGTTTACTTGTCAGTATTACAAGGAAGGGTCTTAACAGTTGACTTGCTTAAGAGATTTCTAGGTCTCCCTTCTTTTCGTTTTGGTATTTATCTTACAATTTTATCTTCCACTTTGGCTTAAAAATAACTTTACAGTGCAAAAGTTTGGCTGATAACACTGACAAAATACAAAAGAACTTTAAATCCCTGAACAGTTTAGATGAGGTTTGGATTTTGAAATGATGTACCTTTTTCAGTTATCACTATAAATTAGTTCAGTCTCTCTTTTTTCTCACTCATTAACCTTCCCAGAAGGAGAGGCATTCCAGACATAATTCTCCACAAAGAAACACTGTAGACTTGTCCTGCCCACTTGTATATTTGACCTGATAAATGGAAAGGTAAAAACTACTTGAGAACCAAGTTCACTGAATTTTGGAAACCTCTGGAGCCAAAAAGGGCTGTGGGTGTTTTGACTGTGCAACCTATCTTCGAAAGAGCAGCCATTGCCATGTGAAAGTTAATAAATCATGAAAATGTTGTCAACTCTGCTTCCAAAAATGTAGGTGACATTTTCTTTAAATCACTCTAAGAGCTTTTATCCCTATATGTGTTGGTCTAAATTCCCTCCCCTCTTAGAAGAAAACTGTTATTGCGATTTTAGATTCAGTATCCAGTTACAGTAGGAGCGTGTTTTTTTCACTTTTTGGCAAGAATAATTTCAATCAGTTCCTGGCTGAGCTTTCTCAATCATTGTTGATTTTTTTTTTTCTTTAGAAAAATATTGGTTTTGCTCACTGCTTATGATTAATTTTTAAGCTAACAGAGTGAGGCCTGACTGGGAAAAAAAATAAAAAGACAAAAAAACCAAATACTTGCAGTAGTCAGCCACCTCCAATTTTCAAACAAGTTTTTTTTGTAAAACGATTGTGAGTGGATCCCTCTTGACATGAAACACAGCACCTGAAAGTCCTGAGCATGAACTGTCATAAATGTCTGAGCATTTTGTTAAGCTCAATCACAGATTTAACTATAACACTTTCACTGTTTTCTTCTGGTTCTTTCTTCCATTGTTTTGTAGTTTGGGGAAAAAAAATTATTTCTCTTCATGGACCCTTATTAGTAGCAGGTAATTGACTTCTTATTAACTTAGGCAGACAGAAAAGACTAGTATTAAAGCATTCAGTAGAGGTTACTGAAATTTTAGTAGGCATGGAGATGATCTGGGTTTTTTGCTGTACTTTGGCATTCTGGAACATAATTCACTGGGGGTATTCAACATTAACAAATATGCTTCTTCAGGCAAAGGCATTAATCAACAGTGATCTTGCATCAGGACCCTCCAGTCTTTTATGTGGCCAGCAAACATTCCTGTCAAGGGGGACACTCACCTCTCTTCTTAGTGCTGAACCACATCAGAAAAGGGTATCTGCTTGGGCTGAGAGACAAGCTCATGCTTGCTTCCATTTTTCTCATTTTCTTTTTGGTTTTTGTTTCTTTCTCTCTCCCCAGGTTCCATTTAGATGTATTTTAAATGTGAAAGTTTTCCTGTTCAGAATCTTTCATGCTGGCTGAGCACATACAGCTGGTTGTATTGGAGCTTGCCTTACAGTTAGTGGCCAGCTGCCGATGTTTAGCACCAAACATCAGCTTGTTTCATCCAGCCCTCGATACCTAATGTTTCACTCTGCTGGAAAGCATGGTGCTCTATACTCCAGTGCTCTATAGTTACATATTTATCTTCCACATTTCTTAAGGCAAAACTCACTGATGTGTTTCTCTGATGTGCTCATAATTCAAATACCATGTTTGCTGTCAACAAGTCATCTGATTCAAGAACCTTTGACTTTTTTTTTTAAAGAGGAAGATGAGTAGTAACCTTCACATCTTAAAAATATTATGCCTCTAGGGGACCGGTCATTATCCTGCAGTAGGTATTTCAAGTTGGCAAATCAATGGAGAAGATCAGGGATGAAGATGAAAGACCCAGCTAGTCTTGACCCTTGCCACTTCTATTTTTTTAAGTCTCCTTCAGTGTTGATCATGCAAAGAGTTGAGCTCAGGCTTATTTTACCACCAGCCAAGGTGGAGAAAACTCATCCTTCTTTTGAACTTATCCTTCTTTTCTCCAAAGGCTTTTTGAAACAGCCTCAGGTTTAGGGTTAATGTTTTGTCTTTCTATTGCTGAAGACTTTATTCTTTGCCTAAGGAATTTGTAAGAATATTTCTTTCTTCTCATGTTGTAATGACCATCATGTCATGACAGTAATGATGACAATCATGACAGACATGATCTGGTTTTACATCCCTAGAACTAGGAATCTGAGTGCAGGTATGTAATCATAAAAGCTTTTGTTCCGAAACAGGGCTAAGTATGACAAATGAATAATTTACTTTGTGGATTGCTGGAGATTGTTCCTTTAATGCAGAGACATATTCTGCTTTATAGTGAACCCTGGAGTGTGAAAGTGTGTCAGGTATTAGGAAGCGGAAGGCTTCTCCATATGGAAGTGGACAAAGCTATTATCTCTGTTGCTGTGCAGAGCAAATTTTAGAAGTTAAAAGTTATTTTGTAATGGATGAAGGCTATCTGCTATTTTGATTCTATTAGTCAACCTTAATTCCATTGTCTATATACACCAGCAAACCAACAGCATTTTGAATGAGCTAAGAACCAACTAAAATGTAATCTCTGTTTTTAAAAGAGCTTTATGTACATTACACGGACACTCTAGAAACAATTTTTAATAACAGCAAGATCCAAAAATAAGGTATATGAAAAGTTCAGGAACAGAAAAGTTCAGACAGCAGTCTGTTAAAAAAAGAGACATACTCCAGTACCTCACTTAAAACTGCTTAAATTTGCCTGATTTTAAAAACATCTAACACTTCCTTGAAAAACATCATGCCTTTCAAAGTGTGTCCTGTAAGCCTCCTCTGCTGAAGTTGTAGGTTAGAGAGGTTGTAGTGTTCTAGGTTTTAAAATGTTATTTTAGTCATCAAAAATGCAGAGTTTTCATGTGACTAACCTGGGTAAAGAAGTATCCATGCTTTCCAAGCTTAGTCCTTACACTGTGGTTGAACATGGAACTCCCTTTTGATATTATGAAGGAAAACACTTAATTTATTCCACAGTTAATTCCACTGAAGAAGGAAGGTTTTCCCCATAATTAGTCCATTCCCTCAACCTATGTTTTCTCAGCAGTGACCAACTCCTCTTAGTGCAGTATTTAGACACCTTTTTGATCATGTAAAATTTAGCATATGCTTTAACATAACTGGTGAACATTAAACCCTCAAAGTGTATTAGTCACAGTTTTAGATTAATCCTTAGATTAAACCTCAAATGAGGTTTTAGCAATCTCTTAGATTCTAGCTTCTTCATAGTCTGTAAAGATCTTAATTTATGAGATGTTCACTAGTCTCTAGTTTTCTCCTCAACAGATGTGACTTGATGCCTCTTTGTGCCAAAACTGAACCGTAATTCATCTGGTTTTAGTGTGAAAGGATGCGAGGACCACAGGGGGAAGGCCACTGAAAATTTTGAGTTTCCAATCTAGGCATGTCTTCTTTGTCACCAATATGCCTTATTCTATTCTTGAATGAGCAGAAAAGATTTTGACTCTAAAATCAAAACTCAAACCCCATATTTTTGCATTACATACAAATATATTCCTTCAGTGTCATAGGAGCTGCAGAATTTAAAGTCTGAAGAAAAGAAATAGCAGTTTATAATGACAAAATTAATTAGCATTAGTTTTACCTCAAACCTAATAGTCTTGAAACATGACATTTTAACTGCTTCAGTTTTAGACATAACCACAGCACCTGACTTATTCCCAAGCATGATGAGATCTGCCTGGCAGTCCGTTCTGCTGCTGTTGCTTGCTTTAGATGTCTTAGTAACATATAGTGGCCCTTTTGGTAGAACTATATTCCAAACAGGCTTACCTTGTGTTAGCATGTGAGGACTGATTATAGACCTTTAAATGTTCAACTAACTCCTCATGGTATTATCAAGATAGTTCGGGGTTTTTAAACTGAAGTTACTGAAATGTGAGTCAATGCCATATTTTGTTGACACTGGAATACTACATTTGACAAATACTGTAAAAACAAATCAAAGCAAAATTGGGTCTGTTCTGGGTATTTTGAAAGGCCATTTCTTTTTATTTGTTTCTGTCTTTTCATGTACTTCCTGACAGAGATCTGCATAGCCACTTATATTTCTGTAGGTTTTTTTGGTTAACCGAGGGTTTAAGTGTTGTATTAATTCAACTTGGTATGTGGAATTGCATGAAGAAACACAAAACAGCCCCTTCTCACGTTTGAGCACTGTGAGTAACAACTCACAGTTGGTACTGTGAAGACAGAAGATCTCCTGATCAATGTGTCTCATTGTCATCTCTGAAATGTAGTTACAGCACCAGAGAATGTGGAGGCAGCATTGTCTCATTGGAGAATAAAACCAGCTATATCACTGCTTTTGTTCATGGATTTACACTTAAATAATAGTCCTTACTACTACTTCCACACCTTTGTGCCTTCACACATGAGGCTGAAATAGGTCATGTTTGTTTTAGTGGTTTTTTTTTTTTACTTTTCCAGGGTTTCTTTCTTTAGTGCTCATGCTCAGCACACAATCTTTTACGATGGGAAGTTTGCTGATTCCTTTTTGTAACTTCCTTTTGATTTCCATGAGCTTGTTGGACAAAGACTTTTACTAATATGGTTATACAAACTTCAGCTGACGGGAGGGTTTTAAAAATTAGGAGCAGAAACAATTATGTTAATAAAGCGTATTTACTTTTTAGACATGATAAGTACTTTATAATCTGGGAACAGTCAGATTTTATCATTGAGGCTGAATTGTTGAGCACAGCAGTATTACTAGTTAGAAGGTAAAATTGATCTGGAAAAAATAGTTTGCATTATAAGTTACTTCTCTGTCAACCTTCTATCTCTCTTGATCAAGGAATGAAGTCCTTGGAAAATGAATGTACAAAACAAATGTCTGTAGTACAAGATGTTCTTTAATTTACTTCCTTTTGTTTAAAAGTGATGTCTGTTTAGCACATTGGTTTAGATATGATTTAAAGCAGTTGACATGACAGATTGAAAACTTAAAATGTAGCATGAATAATACACAGTAAATTTATGTTGGGATGTTTTTATTCACTAGGGAGCCCTGAATAAGTTAGCAGCACTTGCAGCCACAACTTGTATACAGGGGAATAATTTGTATTTATTCCTTTCTTCCATGGAGCTAACTTACGTATGTGTGTATATGTATATATATATGTATATATATACATACACATATGCATATATATGTGTGTGTATGTTTGTGTGTATACATGCATAATATGAGTATGTATATATGTATATGCATATAGTCAGCTAACTGAGATTCACACACACACACAATCCATGCAGTGTATTAACAGTTAGCATATCATCTCTAAATGGAGCTCACTGCAATTTGAGATGTGCCCTGCTAGGAGCTAATGAGCAAACTCCTGCCTAATATTGACAATTAATCAGGCATAAAAGCATCTAGGATCAGGACCCATTGCCAAGCATAGAAGACTCATACAGACTTCAATGAAACATGATATGCGAACAAATTTGTCTAATTGTATATCAGTCCTGTGAACAAATTCCCACCAAAACACTTAATTATCCACAGTACAGAAGCAATGCATCCATCTCAGAACGTTACTGGCTTTTTGGTTTGTTGTAAGCCATTTACCGTAACTAATAAATTGAAGGAAGTATCATTATGTTTTCTTGCCAGTGTTCCTATTTTAATTGGTCGTGTCTACTTGAGCCAGTATCTCTGCATTGACTAGAGTAACTGAGTAGTGATTGCACAATAGAAAGTGATCACTATTGGCTGAACACTTTTCTTCCGTTGATGTGGGAAGATTTGCTCTCAAACTGATAAAATTCATCTCAAAAGTTGAAGAAAAAAATCCCTCAAACTAACAAAGGGTGCAATAAAAGGTTCAACCTTACAGTTTATAATAAAAGAATAAAAACATTATTGCTGATGTGGAAAACATATTTGTTCAGGTTCTATGAGCTCAATACTGATAAAATGTCTGGTATACAACTTTTCTTCTTCTAGAATAAAAACTATATACCTCTTTCTAGTTTAAAATCATGGTACAGGCTTTTTTTTTAGCAACATCAATAGAAAGCCTGTTATGACACACAACAGAAAACCACTTGAAGTATTGCTGTTGCTCACTACAGAAGAATGATTTGTGCAAAGATAAGATACTTTGGCCTTGAGACACACACGAGTAAATTGGGTAGTTTTCCTAAGAAGCATTCTTGTTGAACTGTTTTTCTTTTCCATTTCAGTTGACAATATGGATCTGTAGTATATTGTTGGATCTGCTGTGTGATAACACAACAAAGCCTGTGTTCTGCTCTCAGCAGTGCTATTTATACCTTGTAACATTTTTCAAAGTACTGCTTTAGTGTTCTTCCACTGTTCGAAAAAGAAAAAATACTCAACCAAAACAACACAAGATAACCTGCCCCCAAAATAGATAAATAAATAAAACCAGATATAAGTCAGATTCAAGCCTGGATATTTCCTTGACAGTGAAGCTCCTTTTTCAGTTGATTTACAGAGGAAGAGCTGCATCTCGTAAATGACGTAATACGAGCCAGAGTCCACCCTTTACAACTGGAGAAGGCAAGAGCTGCTCAGATCTTTTTCTTTAGCCTATTACTTTCAATGGAGAGCAAGGACTGTCTCTGGAACTGGGCTGAGGGTTGATGAGTAGCTGTTACCCAAAAGTCTCCACAGCAGTGAGGGCACAAGCTGCAGTCTCAAGTGGACGGCAAGAGTGGTGAAGGAAGCAGGCTAAGCATCTACTAGTTTTTATTTGAAGATGGCTGATAGTAAGAAAGCTCAGTATGACTGCTGAGCTTTCATACTGAAGTGTGTCTTCATGTGGTCTCTGGGAGAGACCCTTCTGTCCTGGATGCCAATCAGTTGTGATCAGCCAGAAGCTGAAGTGATACTTACTCATTGCTGGAAATCAGGGAAAGAAGCAGGAAGAGATTTATGCTAGGCAACAGCACAAGGCTTAAGTCATCCTTAGGCAGCAACGAAAAGGGGAAAAAAGCCACTGCTTAAAAATTTAATGTTGGTATATTTTGGAATATACAGGTCACCAAAAACAAAACAAGAGTAAACATGACTTTTCCTTATACTCAGAAATTACATTTTCCTGGTCAGCACTGAACTGTTTGGCAATGGCTAGCTTTTAATATTAGCCATTTTGTGTGGTTGTATGATGTGTCTGTGCATGTCCATGCCTCACCTAAAAATCAAAAAATATGATGGCCACTTTTTAAATGATGAATTTCCCTTAAAGTTACAGTAAATAGTGATATTCTAATCAGGAAAAGATATATCCAATAACTTACATTGAGGAGGGGGTGTGTGGGTGTGGTTTATTTTTATTATTATTATTATTTCCAGTTGTTCTAATAAGCAAGGACAAGAAAAGAAAGAAAAGATTCGAGGAAGAAAGAAAATGTAACACTTTATTAACTGACTGCTACTTCCTTTAGCATCCCAAAATCCTGATAAAATGGCTGGATAGCCTCTTGATAACTTGTTTTTTCACAGTACAGAATGAATTTTTTTGAATAATTGGAGGAAACAAATTCATATGCAAGACATTATATTCTTGGGTATAAACTTCAGAAGATGGATTATCTTTCTATTTAGGACATCTCTCATTTTCTATAGATAGATAATTTCCTCTCTTTCTGAAACATTATTTGTCTTGGCTAATCACAATAAAAGGCAAATATATTAACAGCTGTATTGTCATAGATCTTCTTTTCTCTTAATTCACAGTAAATCAGCAGTTTCATGGATAATTTGCTATACCCAAAGCATGCAGACATGGAAATACAGCCATCACAGAAAATGTTCTGCTGTAAGGAACAGGAAGAAAAACTGCTAAAATCAGACTTAGCACCTTTAAGCTTCTCTTTTTTCTTGCTATCTTTCCTGAACTGAGTCTTTAGAACTCATGGTATCTCTCAGAACAGTAAACATTATTTTTTTCTCACTATTAAAAGTCTTCCTTCACCAAACTCATAGTCTTACAATTAAGAGTCAAGATGAAACTATGCTAGGCTTAGCACTCTAGGGCAGCACTGTAAGGGAGGAGGTTGCTGAAACTTTGATCTCTCCTTTATTCACCCTGCAGCTCATGTTACTTTTCTAGAAGTTTTTGGCATGGTCACAGGACTACATTTACTTAAAAAGGAACAACTGAATTTACCCAGCTATAGATTGTTCAGTTTTTCTACATGCTCACCCTCCTACCCATTTGGAGTAGTCTGAATGAAAAATATTGAAAGCATTTCTATAACACATACCTTGAAATTGAAAAAGAAAATACCTGTGATTCTGTGTGTGTGTATATACATACATGTACATATACATATATAAACATAAATATATAAATCTCTATAAAATACATATAAATGCATATATCAAGTTGAAATTTCAAGAGAGCCTAGAATAGTTCTATTAATTTTTGGCTGTTTATTTTCATATGCTAATATAAAAAAATTTTAAAATGTTTTATGAAATTCTTTGACTATTGACTCTTATATTGGTTTGAAAACAAACCAGTGGGAGATCACAAGTCAGGATTAAAATAAGTGTAATAATACAAGGAAAAGCACTGACAAAGTCAGATACAACCTGACACCCTGTCAGGGTAGTGGTAGCCGTCCAAATGAAGTAGTTCAGTTGAAGCAGTGATCCTATGGAAGGTCTGGTCTCCAGCTGAAGGTCCAGTAGTAGCTCTTGTCCTCTGGGAACTCAGACAGAGCTGCCTCAGGTAGTTCCAAGGCCATGTTATATCCAGGTGGGAATGCTTGGCCCCTCCCTCCTGGGCGGAGCATCTCACAACAGGATGAGATAAGCCCATGAGTCATGCAGTGGTTTCCTGATGGCCCATTGTCTGTTATCAGGGGTGGGTCATAGCAGGAGATAACAGCTAATGGCCCACAGCTGGTGGTAATAGAATACTTAAATACATCTATATTGTAACCTAGGATACTCTTCACCCTGGTTCCTGAGCCAGGCTCACTGGGACAGAGCAACGATGTCAGAGGAGGACAGTCATATCACTGCAGACTATGAAGAAGCAGGTGACATCAAGGTGAGGAGCAGATCATCTTCCTCAGTGTTTGGGAGCTCTGATGTTCCTGGGAGAACAGAAAGTCCTCAATGCAAAGTATTGCTTGAAGAGGTAAAAATATTCAGCAATGGAAAGCAAACTTTTGAAAACTGTTTTGGGGTTTTTTTACTTTTCTGTTAGAAAATTAATAGAAAAAAAATCAGGGAAGGAATTCCTATGTCAGAAATGTTTGTGTTTCAAAATATGCATGCCAGCTGGCGTGAGCCTGAACTGTTCTTGAGCCTTATCTCCAGGCTCTATCAACTGTCTTGAAGACTGATGTAGAGCTACATGTGAGGCCTGGAGACAGAGAACTGCAGTGCCTGCCTACACCAGCCAGCAGGTGTGGGATACTTATAAACAGCGAACTCTTGAGTCACCTAGTGCATTATGCTTTTTTGCCTGTTTGCACTGGTGATACTCAGCTTTAATTTTCTTTTTGGTTCCTAATTTTCCTTTTTAGTTCTGCCTGAAATCATTGTCATTTAGAGGTGAAGGTATGCACATGTTGCTTTTACCATCTAATATTGGTTAGTCAATGTAAGGTAGAACTTGTGCTGATTTTCCCTTGAAAAGCAACAGCAGCAGTGTCTGGTGGGGACATCCACTGACTCATCCAGCCTCTTTTCAAGACAACATTAAAGTAAGCCATGAAGGTAATGCATAGGTGAAATGACAAATTTTTGAGATAGCTAGAGTTTGATGCATACAAAAGTTCTTGGACTCTGAAAGGAAAAATAATTTCCCTCTGGACTAGTGAGCTTCTTTGGAGAAGCCACTGTAGTAAAAGACTTTTATCCAAGCAACACAATGTGCCTGTTCCTCCAGAAAGCCTTGAAGTACAGTCCTAACTTGGAGGTTGTAATAAAAATGTAAGTAGTCATGGGATTAGAGGCGAAGTTCTTTCCTGAGTTTCAATCTCATTAAAAGGGAGAAAAAATAAAGCTTAGGAAAAACTGAGTAACTTTCAAGGTTGAAGGGGGATTTAGAACCAAAACTTGCTCCCCAGACTCTTTTCCTTTGAGTTCGGTCTGTAGTACATGGTCTTCAATGGCATTGTGTGTGTTTACAGTGCTATGTATATATAGTGCGCTGTTTTATTATTCTAACTTTTTATTTATTGCACCTTTATTACAAGAGCCATAGAGGAAGAAATTAGTTAAGTTGCTGACATAGGTAAAAAGCACTGAAATTGTTTTTCAGAAGCATTTATAAAGTTCCTACATTACAGAAGTTCAGAAGACTGCTAAAAAGAAGGTGGTACTGTTTGTGCAAATATTCAAAATTTTAATAGTCAGAAGTACAGAATAGGAAGGGAGAGGTAAACTGTGCAGAAGACAGCCTAAAACTGGGCTTCAGTTCCTGAGAGAGGCTATGGAATACAAGTAATGAAAACTTTGTAAAGGGACAGTATGGCTTTTGTTTGATCAGATGATAGTTGGAAAAAACAGGCAAACTTTTAGATACACAAGATCATTCTAAAGTTCAATGTAGAAAAAAAATAAAACTTCATAGTAACACAGTCACAATTAAAATAAAATGTAAATTTCATGTTTATGTGCCTTACAGAAAGATGCTAAGACAGAAATTAATAAGAGAAACAAGTTGTCTTAGCATTCATTGCTGTGAAATACAATTTTTTGTTTCTAAATTAGAATTAGCAAGGAATTTTTTAGAAGTTTAGGGAACATCATTTGTCATTACATATCTGCCTTTTCATATGATAAATAACTTTTTAAAAATTCATATATGTTATGCTTGTAAATATCCTTTAAATAACCTTCAAGCATTTCTTCCATATATTAAGGATAAAGGAGAAACTTGATTTTGATATTTTCCTAATTTTAAACGACATACAGAAAAATGCATATGTATTTCATAGTTTAAACATGTATAAGAGTTACATTTTCTTTTAACGAGGACATTAGAAGCAAAAATGACATGTTGTGCAATGTTGCTGCCACAGAAGTAGAAAAGAGTACAAAATTTAAGATTTCCGTCAGTGATAACTTGATTATTTTGGTGATTTGGATATCAACATTGCTAATTTTAAGTGTAGCAGAGCAGCAGCTAAAGGCAGGTGGTCACTGCCTTGGCCCTGAGTGGACTATGGGAGCCAGTGCTCCAAGCTGACTTTGAGTGGGTGTCCCCTTTGTCTGCAAGAAAAACCAGGTGAACTTCATGTGAATGAAACTTCAGCTCCCAGCACACACAGCCTACCTGAATATTTGCACCACTGGAAACGGGTGACTAACAGAAAAAAATGTCAGCAGGAAGTAGGGCAAAGAGGGGAAAGGGCTGGAATAAGAAAAGAAGTCACCATAAGAGCTGTTCAGCAGCGTGCTCCTTACCCACCCACATGTAATTCAACAGCATAAACACAAATCCAAATTTTTGGAAAATTTATTGGAAAGGCTATTTAATGTTGTGGTTTGCTTTTAACTTTGTATAGAAAATTGCAGTTGAGTAGAGCTAATTCCACTTAAAAGTATATGATTTCAACTTTAATTGAAGAAGTGATCCAAAGTAATTTATTAATAGCAGAAGCTTCAATAGATCACCCCATTGCAACAGAAGGTATACTTAAATCATTCCTTATGAAAATACAAGGAAAGCAAACAGAATTTTTAAATAAAATCTCTTTAAGTCAAAATAGATCTCCCACAACTTAACATTTTGTGAAACAACTGTCCATGTCCTTATTTTGTTTTTTTGTTAATATAGATTATACATTTAAAGTTTCTGGGTTCAACTGTTCAACAAGTTTTAGAGAACGACTTGAGAGGAGATTGGAGAGAATATATTTTCTCTCCCTAAAATTATCCAGTCAAAGGTAGCTGCAACAAACTTACTTGCTGCTCTTTAGAAACAAAAATCACCTTTAGGCCGAGAAAAAGAATCTAAAATTCCAGACCCAGAGGAACTGATTGAGAAGACTCAGAACAAGTGAAATAGGTGAAAAAACCAACATTTCCCAAGTCTTCCAGAACCAGTGAAAAAAAAATTCTGTGTATATATAAAAAAAAACCTTTCAAAAACATATCCAAATAATCATGTCAAATATAATTTCTCATTAGCCTTATATAGGTAAAAATGTTTAGCAACACTAAACAATACGGTATTCAAAATATAGAACATCTAGTTTAATGCAGATTAATTTTTAACAAGAATTCCTATGCAGTAGGCAGATAGTTCCCACATTCCATTGTGATTGACAAGCCTGACATATGGAATAGTTCACAAATTCCCAGGTGACTGACAGATGGAGAATAGAAAGGCGGATAAAGTTGCCTAGAGAGCTGAGGACGATTTCATATTCAGCGGTTTTGATCAAAAGGATTCCAGATCTCACACTAAATTTAGCACCGCTGGCAATTAGTGCATGATTTATTCAGTCCTTTCATTTGCTGGTTGACAAATGGAAAACAAGCACAAAATTAAAAATAAGTTTATTTCCAGCATTTCGGATATTTAAAATGTGTGTGTCTTTGTTTGCACATAAATTAACATGAGATGAATTTATAGTGAGATTAAATCTGAAATGGAGATGCAAGCAATAAATAAGAGCTTTTTTATGTATCTTTCAGGCAGAACAGGTGTTTGAATTAAGAAATACTAATATGTTTAGCAGCATGACTCCACCTTTAGCATTAGGGAGTTGATGTTTCCCTAAATTTAGAATAATCTTTCCACAATTTAAGATTCTTTCATAAGCTTCCAGCATAGGTGACCATCTGTAAGTCAATACTAATGCTTTTTAGACCAATAATAATAAAGAAAAGCTATCCCCATGCTTTCTGAACACAATTGAAGAACTGCATTTTTCCTACTGATATGTCTGCTTAATTCTTACAAGTGGAAGTTAAACAAACACAGAGCAAGGGAATCTTCGTAGTAGTGGAAAACGTCATTATTTATGAAAAAATATAAAGGAAGCTCTTCAGATCTGTGGTAAAACTTGCTGAAACTTACATTTGTTTTCTCATCCATTCTACTCATTTTGGAGTGAAGAGTTGTTTGCTCCAAAACAATGAATTCATATGAGCCTTTTGAACAGACTACGGCAGTATCTCATCCAAAAATGGGGAGCACAGCATGGTATTTCATTCCTGGGGGAACCTACGAGCTGGGAAATTTCAGGTGTGTGCTTTCAATGGAGAAAACAATCTACGCTATAAGGAACGATAAGAAATGTTCAGTTCTAAATCTAACCCTGAATTTTGTGAGCTGGTGCTTATCTTCTGAGGGATAATGCAGGCAACATAAAAGTCTGGGTACATCTTTTAAAATCCCAAGTATGGTTCTGAATGGCTTGTGGAAAATACCATCATTTGCAGCCTGTAAGGCTGTAAGGCTGTAAGTCTACAAAAGGTTCCTTTTTGCAACAAACAGGGGAATGTTAGGCTAATCTGAATACAAAAAAAAAGCCCAAACAAGTCCCTGCTCTTAGGGGAAAGGTGAAAACTACTGATGGTAAATGTTTTAAATCCTGAGATTTAGAAAACTGAGAATAAAACCTACCACAATTTAAAATTATTATTTTCTAACAATTTACACTACTAATTTACTTTTTTTCTGGCTTCAGAAACTTGGAAATAGTAACAGATAGTGGTGCAGTGTAACTGTAGCTACAGCTATCTCCTAAGACAGAAACATGTTTCCAAAGTGTCTGTGAAGATTCAGCTCATTGCTTCAGGAAGTCATTCAGCTAGCACGGCACTAGCGTAGCCCAGCCTGAGGAGCACAGCACACTTTGTGTTTCCCTGCACTTTCCCATCTTCACAAGAACCTGTGGTTTATTATTACCATTTTCTCCTCCTCTGGATATCTCTTCCTCACTCCCAGCAGCAACCCAAAGTAATTCCCAGGCAAGCAGCCTCAGAGCAGACTTTTTTTTTTCTTTTACAGAATTCCCTTTCCACTCCCTTCAAGCACTACAGCAAAATAAAATCACTGTCTCTCCAGAAATGTGAGTCCCCTCAGACTTTCTGCACCTCTGAAACACAATAGCTGTCTCCCAGCTCCTCCCCTTCCTTTATACTTATTTTCACATTGAAGAAGAAAAAAAACCCAAAACCAAAGACCAAAAACCAAAAGAACAAACCAGTAACTGCTGCTGGTTTACAGTTCCCAGTACCTACAGCTGTGTGGTCTAGATAGCAACATTTGGGTGAATGTGTAGATTACCCATATTTCTTGGAATGAAGGAGAAGATCTCACAGAGAAAATACATGTAGTAGATTGTCCCTAGCAAGCCTAGGAAGATAGACTTTGTGTCTGCTCATTTAAGTTAGGTTATTTGCTCTATCTACTCCAAATCCTAAAAGATGAACATTTGATTCACTGAATCCCTGGGGTTCACACATATCTAAAACTCGCTTGGTCCAAAATAGTTTTCTCCTCCCTAGGGATGGAGAGAAGGCAGCAGGACTGAAAAGGGAAGTACCATGTGCTCACTAAACCCTTCTAGTAGGCTAAGAGCCTGGAATATCTGCTCTACTTGGGAAAGCTAGAGAGCAGATCTGCATTGTTGTTCTTTCCTCTATTACATCTAAGCAGAAAATGCCACCCTCTTTCAAAAAAAGGCAGTCCACTTTCATGGGCACAGCCATGAAACTGCCACTGTGCAGGAGACTCTAAGTGAATGGTAGCTCTATCACTATTTTCCAAGACGTGCCTGTTTCGCTCTTTTAAGTTTTTCTTCATGTCCCTCTTAGTTTTTTTCTCTCTTTCTGACAGACAGGAAGGCAGTGCTTACTGGTTTCTGCTAAGGCAACATCTCCTTTTACTACACAGCTACACAGACTAAAGACATGCATTTAAAATGTAATGTGAAATTTTGTAAATTCAAATTATTCCAGGCAGGTTGGATCCAGTCCAGACACTGGATTTTTACACTTCTGTCCTGTGGTTACCAGTGCTTCAACATTCTTCATTATTTTGTGATGAATGTTGTTGCTAGCTTTGTACTAATATGCTAGGAAGGGAGTTTTGCTGAACTGGAAGTGGAGCTGATTCAACATTCATCCCTTCCTTTTTGCCACCATCACGATGAATGATCTCAGAGACATTAAGGAGTTCCCAGCATACATGTTATGGTATTTTTTTCCTATGTATTCTTCATTAACCAGATTTTAAATCCTTGAGTTAAAGATCTGTCTAGTTCACATTTTGTTGGTGAGGCCCTGCACCTAATGAGGGCATGATCACACCAGAGCTGGCTGTGCAGTAATAGAGGAATCACAGAGGCAAAGAATTTGTCTCCTTGTGCGTTACTTTACCTGCACTTGCGTGAATACTGATAATGAATACTTCATTTTTTCCTGTGTGGTTCAGATGGTTCATTTGGTGAATTGTTTACTACACTGACACTTTTCACATGGTATTATTTCTTTGCCATGACTACATGACTAAACTTTTAAATAAGAGACTAGGAGTGTAATGAAGAGAGTGAATTCACTGGTAGCAAAAAAATCAGATTTGAGTCACATCTTCATGAATCTGTCTTTCATTATTTGACCAGCTGGAGTTTATATCCATCACTATTTTAGCCTCTGCTGATTTTTCACTTCATCATAATGTTTTGGTTAAATTCAATAATCCACTTTCTGGGCCAGATTCTGCTTTCAATTATGTAAGTGTAAATCTAGAAGAACCTCACTGAAGAAGAGTATAGTTATTTTTATTTATTCCAGGATAACATAAAATGGAGATTGTCTGCTCTACATGTGCTGCTAGGTCCCTTATACTAATCTTTAAAATCTCTTTATTTGTTTACAGACACAACATTTTTCCCCAAAAGCCTTTATCACTTGCTCTGTGTGTGTTGTAAGGAAGGAGAGAAGTGTTCTTCCCTGATATTTTTTTCTTAGCCCTTTTATTTTTCTCTCCAGACACTATATTATGTGTTTAACTACTTAATATTATTTCCTCCCTGTCCACCCATCTGTTTATTTTAGTTGCTTCTTCCTCTTGGCTGGCTTCTGTATAGACTCTCCCCATATGCCTGCTAGGAATGTGAATGAATATGATTAACAAGCACTGAAATGCACAAATAAGATCTTACTTGAAACTCTGTTTCAGGATCTGCGTATGGTGGATGTTTCAGATCATGTCTGCTTCTCAGCACATTAAATACCCTGAACATAGGTGTGCAGACAAGAGCGAGTCCACACCATGAGAGGGTGTTTCCTTGCAACTGATGAGTGAAGGGATCCTTTCTGACTAATAATCCTCTTCGTGCACTGTAGCAACAGTGGCTAACAGCTCTACAGAGAAGCATGCGCTGTGCATTTGCATCTGTGTAGCAGATACGCAGAGTGGAGTCCTGCCAAAGCCTCTGGAAGTGTCACATCTTACATGGGTGTTGCAACTTCCTCTGCCTCTGCACAAGCCCTACCGCTGTTGAATTCTTCCAGGGTTCTTCTAGGTTTTACACATATAATTTAATCCAGTGTTACTTCTCTGCATGAAAGTACCCTGTGGAGTTCTGCTTACTGAGGGGTTCCTGTTGTATCAGAGGTTGCAGCAACATGCCAGAGACCTTAGAGCCCTTGAGATGAAGCAACAGGTTGAGAGAGAAATTAAGACTGTGGGGAAAAAGATGGCAAAGATGAAACCTACCAAAGCTTAGCATATTGAGTTCTGTGACTGGGAGTAGCTATCAGCTCAGCAAGTTACGCAAAATAAATCCTGAATCCATGTACCTTTCTTTCTGAATGGCCTATTTGAACCATCTTAAGGCTGGTTTTCTGAATTATTTAGCTATACTTAGTAGACCTTTCTCAGCTGTGGGCAATCACAAAAAACCACATCATCTATCCCAAAAAAAAGGTTTTCTGCCAGGTAAGGAGTGCTCCAGATCCCAAACCAGCTGCTTTGTTTCGGCATTAATACTCAGTCAGCAGATAGCTGTTACTCATGAGTTTTCTGTCCCAGGAAATGGCAGTACCTGTCTTTCATACACTTTGAACTTATAGCTGGAAAAATGTTTATAGACCGAATAGAAACAATATTTATTTATTTTTCAGATTGGCCAGGAATTTGAGAAGGATTCATTTTCAACTGACCTGAAAAACCAGTTTGTAAAACTGCTGCCATAAGTGGTCAATTCCTTGATTACTCTGGATAATACTGGAAAAGCCTTGCTACAAATAATTTTAGGTGATTATTGATTTACATTTCCATAGTAGAAGCATTTGGCTGTGTTTGCATCCTCTTTGTGCTTGAACACTGCAAGTCTGGTTTAGTCTTACTGGCACCACTGTTTATGGAAAAATACTTTTAAAAGCAGCTGCTGCAGAGTGCTTGTACTAGGAAGCCCAATCACAAGGGCCACAGCCATCCAACAGCAACACAGAAATGGTGCCAGCAGGCTCATGACTGCTCACTGTTTGACTCCACAACTTAAACAGAAATCCAAAAACATAAAATGTTTGCCTATGTTTGAGGGGACAGTGCATGTATTTAATAAATGTAAAAGGAGGGAACTAATAAAAAATGCTATTTTCCTGAACAGAATAGGAAGTGAAATTAATTTAACATACTATTCACCTATGAATAAGTCCTATGTGTTGATCAAATTCCAGAATATGCCCAGTGAAAACCTGGCAAAACTCCAGAATTCAATAGGACCTCGGTTCTCCAACTGTATGTGAGTCTGAGTAGGTGTAGAGCTCCACTGACAGGGCCCCCAGCCTGCTGCACAGTATGGACCTTTGGAAAGAAAACTTGTGTGCATCTGAGTATGTGTAACTGGTTACATATTTGGAACCCAGATTTTATCATTAATAATAGAGTCAGAGCTAAATGGTTGGTGATAAGTTGCTGAAATTCAGAGGAAAAAATTTGAAAACATATGGTAAGATTTGGTCGAAAGCCAATGGAATAAAGTAATTGAATTTTGTACAAAGGCCACAGAAAGGAAATGGAAAATGTGCAATGATAAATTAATGTGTGGCCAAGGGTTACATGTCCTATCCAGCAATATATACACTAGAAAGTAAAAAAGGTCAATGTGGGTAAATAAAGATGTGAAAAAGTAATTAAAGGTTGAGACACAGGCATATGTGAGGTATAAAACACCCAGGTATGAGAGAGATCTGGGACTATTAGAGAATGAATTTCACAAAAAATTATGAGGAAAGCAAAGGTGAAAAATGAAATGAGGATCACAGAAAAGTTTAGATATATTACGGCATTTTTCAATGTCTAGGGAATAGGAGGTCAGTGAAGGAGGCAGCAGTGCCTCAAAGAGAATAGAAGGATAATTTATTGAGAGGTAGACACTTCAGAAGAATTAAATGTTTTCTTTAATTTATTGTTCATAGAAGGAATGGGGGCCTTATGCCAGGAATAGACAAATACCGAAGGAGAACAGGTTCATGCCAGAATTAAAAAAAACCAGAAAACTTTGGCATAGGCTCTCAGCTGGTGAAAATCTGCCAGGTTCCTTTGCCCTCAATAGAGCCAGTTAACCCATTAAGGTGGTTGGGAGACATTTATCTCGTATTTCCCAGTTCTACTTAGAATACCTTAGTGAAGTATACAAATGGTTTTATATTCTTCTCTTTCATTTCTTTTCACTGATTTAGCTGGTAGCTTGTTGCATGGGCTTCAGAGTAGACTTTCTATTCCATAATTTATTCACTGGATAAACTTATGTAGAACTTGAGGATGCTAGCTACAGGTTTGATGTATATTGCTTTGTATCATAGTTCTGATGATAAGAGGAGTAATATATAGATAGAAAAAAACCCAGCCATACTTATTTTAGACTGGGAATCATAAAAATGGAGAGACTATTTTGGCCAATGCCAGGGTATATGATTTATTGGGTACAGAATATGTTTTCCTTCTGGCATTTTCAGTACAGGGACTGACTCTGTAAGCCTGCAAGTTTGATAGTGTAACACTTCATCTGTGAGCAGTGAGACGTGTGACGGTGGAGGAGCAAGTTAGAAGTTCTGTAAAAGAAGATTCCTGTGTGAATTTAACAATTTTTGGTAGCACATTTAATGAGTCATCATACTGACTCGTAGGACTTCAGGATTCCATAGCCTGTCAGGATCAGACATACTTCAGTACCCCCTGAGAATCCAATGGTAGAGCAGTTCTAACACAACGTTTAGTGTAGTGCCATGTGTGCAGCAAGAAGTGTCTTGTCTTCTTTTTTCCATCAGTCCTGCTGCTAATGTTGGATGGAGATGAATCTTTTTCTTGTGACCAAAATCTTGGGGCCTTTTTCTGGTTTCCATCAGTGTGTTCATTTTCACAAAGCTCTAAACTTAGCCTTCCACTGAAAATCATTGTGCTTTTTTCTACATTTTCTTGTCATCATTTTGGTGGATTGCCTTACGCAAAATATTTGCATTGAGTAGTAATGATTAAAATCTTGATGCCGGTGACATGTTATTGCCATACGGGAACCTGTGGAAAAGCACTTTGTGTTGACACCTGGGTCAGGATTTTGCAGTCACATTCACTGGGTTGGGCTTGTGAGGAGGAACTTGAGCAGGAAGGAGGAGGGGAGTCCTAGAAACCTAACACAGTTGCTTCCAGTTTTGTTTTTTTCCCTTTAGGTACTCAGCAGGATGGCAATGATGGAGCTACCTTGCTTGCTTCCATTTAGCAATGCAAAAAATTTTGTGAACCAGTAAACAGACTGAGCAGAAAAAAGTGTTCTGCAGATGAGGCATTGCCAGTAACAAAATGGAAATCTACATGCCAAATTTTTTGTGAAAACATTTTAATCGTTTTCACACAGCTCTAAAATTAGCCCCAGTGACAGAAAACTAAACTTAGTTAATGTATTTGTAGCTCTAAGGTGTGCTGATTTATTTATGAACAGTGAATATTTTATGAAGTTGAATGAGTATTGCAAAAAAGAAGATGAATATTCACTTCAGTTTTAGAAATGGGTTGTTGTGTTTATGCCTTTTCTATGATCACTTTCTATGAACCTTGTAGTGATTGAAATGCAATTCCCTTGAACTGGCATCACACTGTACTGTCTGAGGGCACTCAAGGATAGTGGATGTAAAACTCAACCTGAATGAATCACGTAAGGACCTGACCCCATCCATCTCAGTCAGGATGAGGCCACATGCAAATGTACTGTGACTAGATTTGGAAACATATTTTCTAGCAGAATGCTTGTTGGTTTATTTTCTATTGAAAAATTCTATTTAATCAGCATAAAATATTTTGAGTAAGGTAAGTTTATTTCTTTAAAAAATTTAATTTCAAGAAAAAATATTTCAGTAAGGTTGAAATGGTCTGGTTTAGCACTTTCAGAAGGCAAAGTTTCATTTTTCTAAGCTTTTTAATTACTTGCCATGTAAAAAAATATTTTTCATGTATTACCCAAATCAGTCACATATAGGAAAAAAAAAAGAAAAGGTAATAAAAATCTTTTTTTTTCCCAAAGTATGTTTGACATAATTAAAAACAAAACAAAACAAAAAACAAAAAACAAAAAAAAA
>VZRQ01003734.1:589692-635631 GCA_013397975.1 Machaerirhynchus nigripectus
AAAAAAACAAAATTTTCCAAAAAATGTTTAAAAAAATAAAAAAAAAAAAAAAAAAAAACAAAAAAAAAACAAAAAAAAAAACCACCCCTCTCCTGGAAGTTTCAGCTCTTTCAAGTCCTTATTAACCATATTCTGTCACCATTTGCACACTTTCAGGAAAAAATAAAAGAAAGGGGGTTTTTAAATTTTTTTTTTAGGTACAACATTGGTATTCAAGCTGATGAATATATTGTCCATATATATGGGCCTGTGCATTTTTCTGAAAAACCTCCTAGACAAATTTTGGTGACAGGATGTCAGTCAGAGCATACTGTTTTTTCCTTATTAGGTCAAATATTTAAAGGCTTTTCAGACCAATAAAATAGAGGCAAATGCTATTGAAGTGCCTGTAGGAGAGAATGACGTGAAGAATGGTTATCAATGCTTTTTCAAAAAATTAGGGTGTTCAAGAAAAAGGCTACCAGCAAAGGAAACTTTTTGCTAACAAGCATACTTTTTCTCCAGCACCAGTGCTCACAAGCAATGCTATAATTCATCTGACTCCAAAGTTTTTCTCCCAGTTATACAATAACTTTTGTGCACCATATTAAAAGGACTACCAACAGTAAAATCATAGCAACAAATAAGTCCACTTGCCCATACCATGCCAAAACCAAGGCCAAATACCAGTCACCCTGGTTCACAGCCCATCATGTTTGTGCAAACCTACTCACCTACTTTTTCTGCAGCTCTGCTCTGATGTGCTTAGGCACAACCTGAGGTTGAGGGAAAGGGGAGATCTCTGCCATTACCTGCTGCCTTGGCCAGCTGGCAGCCGTTGGCCTCAGGATGGAGTGAAGAACTCAGGCAGTACTGTCTAAATTCTTTTTGCTGAAGTGCATGTTGTTTGGGGTTTGTTTCTTGACTACTTAAGGCAAAGAAAATCTTTGCACAGTCCCTCAGTGCTCTTTAACAAGGAGGATTTCTAAAATTACAGGATGAAACCAAGATATATGAGAAAGTTAAAAGGGAGAAGCACACAGGGTTTGATGTCAAAAACAATGTGCACCTACAATATATGCAAAAAAAAAGGAAAATATTAAAGACCACAGCCTCACTTTAAAACTAAAAATTAAATTGAAGATTCTTGTCTTAAACAGTGGAAGCAGGGAATGATTCTTTATGACAAAGTTGTGAAGTTTGTCCCTCCAAGCCCCAGAGGAGCAAGATCAGCAGTTCCAAGCAGGCTTTGCCTCTTATCTCACCACCAGAGTATTTCTCTAGCTCTGGAACACACTGGCCCTTCAGTAAGGTGATAACTAATCTGAGACTTCAAGCTTAATTTTTCTTAGCACCTCTTTTTTTTCGAAGTTGTCTACACCATAATTTTCTGTGATTCCCTGATAAGGACATATCACTACAAAGGCAGGAGGCTGGGCTTCCTCAGCATAGACCTTCAATTGAATCCCTGTTTATGACAAAAATAAAAAAGGTGCACCATGTGCTGACCTTGGCCACCAGCCTGTTAGTCAGTATAATCCTGGCAGAGACACCTTACCAGATATGATCATCAAAAAGTGGATTATGTAGCTGAACTCTGCTCCAATGCTGAAGCACTCAAAATCTATTTGGAGAAGTGTCAGCAATATAGTGTTTGTATCCACGCGAAGCCCCTGGCAGAAGATTCTTCTCAGGTTATTATGCTATCACCTGAAACCAATTGCCTGAAACAAACTGAAATAAGTTCTTCTTTAAAACACCGTACTCTGAATTCTCATTAGGTGTTGGGACTAGTTTAGCAGTTGTGTTCAGACTACCTTAAAGAAACAGAAAGATAACTTCTACCGCTGGGCAGGGGGCTGCATGAGATTTTTGGTTGATTGCAGTTTTGGTGGGGTTTTTAGCTGTCCTTTAGTAATGAAAGCTTTAACATTCTTTAGAAATGACTGATAAAATCCTGTGTGTTGCTGTATTTATTTAATTTCTGTAATATATCCGTTTATAGGACAAAAGATAAAGTTTAATATAATGATGCATAGCTGTGGTCAAGGTTCTTCATTAATTAGAAGTAGAAAGGAAGCTAATGGCATGTTCACAACATGCAGTGAAATATGTTTAATTAACATGGAGAGGCCTCCAAAAATAGTATCTAACTGAGCCAGCTCCAAAAGCAGTAATATTGCACTTACTTGGCAAACCACTTCAGCTAATTAGCCTTGCAATGAGAGGGGGCTTAGAAGCTCAGTTATATTGTCTTCCCTCTCCAAACGTATTGCTTTTGGGGCCAAGCAAGGGACATCACCTGGCACTGCTTTTCACCCTGCAGCCCCGCTCCCACACTCCCACTTGCCTCCCGGGTTGTGCTGCATTCTCCGCTATGTGTGTTGTGGATGCACCTGCCCTCTCTTCTTTTTTTGGATGGAGGGGAAAAAACAAATATGTCCCCCATCCTGCCCAAAAATAATCCAAACCCTAGCTCAAAAGATGAACTTGCCAGATGATATATTTAAAAGAAACAGAGCAAAGTTAATGTTTTCTCAGGGGCTGACCATGCTGATATTGTCAAATTCAACATGTGCTTGAATGTTTCATGTATTATGGAAAAATACAGCTATATTTGGCCCCACTAAAAAAAAATGTACTGAGAAAGACTTGACAAAAAAGAAAGAAATTAGAAAAAGACCTGTAAGAAGAATAAGCAATAGTGTAATGTTATGCAGTTTGCATAGGAAAGGCCAAATATTATGTGCTGTGTCCCACACTCAAATGGCAATATGCATTTCAGATAAGAAGCCTTTGCAGAGTTGTTGAGGCACTTAGCTGGCAAACAGAAGAGTTTCTCAAATAGATCAGCATAGGGCAACTGAAGCAAAATTTTTGGAAGGAACATGTAGTAAGTGTGCAGAGAATTTCGGTGGCTTGCTTCTAATATCCTTAATGTCCAGGTGTTTCTTCAGAGAGACCATAAAGATATTCCTAGAGCTATGACAGCCTATTCTTCATGAAGTAATGTAGGAAACTTTAAACCTCCAGGTCATCAACATATCAATTTTTAGAAATGTAGGTCAAGCTCTTTCAACTATCATAGTAAAATATACTGTTCAGGATACCTAAAGTGTAGATTAAGGATTGTGGCTTATCACAGCAATTCTGGAACAATATTCATGAAAGAACATATAATAGCAGCTGCATAACTTACGGGTCAATACAGGTATTGCCAATGCTTCACAGGCAATACCTGTCCATTGAGGGTGTGGTTTGGTTTGATTTGGTTTGGTTTCTAGTGAACATGCTGCCTCCTTTGTGTGGATTAGCCAAGCAAGTGGCTAAGATTGTTCATTTATAGAAGCATTTGCTTTGGAAAAGTGAAAGTGCATTTTTACAGTGATCTCAAATTTGAATAAGTAGCACATAAAACAAGGGAGTTAAGGTGTCTTTGCTTACTATGTAATCACTTAGCAAAACCAAGGTAATGGGTGTGGATTAAGATACTATTTAATTTAATGTTTTGCCAAAAAGACACAGAAGTGTCATCACATATATTGTATATTACATAACAGAAATTGTAAAGAAAGAGTTAAGAATCCCCCAAAGGTTTGTCAGTTGTTCTCTGTTTCAAAAACCTATAGAGCAAAATAATAATAGTAAAACATGTTCTAGTGTTTTCTTAATTTTAAAGAATTTGTTTTCATGAAGATAACATGTTTGCCAGATTTCATCCTTCAGTGGATTCTTAAAACCTTGTTATTTGTTTGTCATAGAAATGACGGCTAAAACTGAACCATTGAAACTCTGGGAGACAACACTATAATAAAGTGAGTGAAATACCTTTAAATATAAGGAAAAATTATTACTGTATTTATTACCTTGAGACCAAACCAGAAGTGAAAGTGAATAGTTTTTGTTAAAAAAAAAAATGTGGTAACTTAATCTGAGAATCCCTTGGGTATGAGAACTGTGACTCAGCTGGCTTGTGATTTGATGCTGATATTCAGAAAATTACAGACAGAACACCACAGCCCTATCAAAAGTGTGCTTATCCTCAGCACTAGGGGAAAGAATAAAACTTTTTTGTAGTGTTTCACAATAGGGTGACAGCTGTCAACACTACTTTGTGGAGGGCCATCTTACTGGCACTTGTGAATGACTAACCAGTTAAGACTTCTGACTTATAGGCAGAGAAATAAAATTAATCTAAGAATTATGAAAACAGCACCCTTACACTACCAGACAGATAATCTGAATAAGAATACAGACCATTTGGGTATACGAATTACATTTTTGAAGGTATTTTTGGCATATTTGTCCCAACTGTGAGCTAATTTTTAGTTTGAATAAGGACATAATCATGGGTTAATTATAATCAGCATACTTCTCTTTTGTAAGTAATGTCTCCTGCATGCATAATCTGCATTACAGTTCAAAAAGTTTTGCTTTAGCAAATGAATTAATGTGTAGGGGCAACATAATTCAAGACTTCTAAAATACAAAAAGTTTCCCCAAAATGAACATAGACTAACAGATTATTTTACCCAGCTTGTATCTCCAGTTTTTCAGTATTGTTGATTTCATCATTAACTCCAATGGGCTGCTACTGCTGTCCAATGAGCTATTTTATAGCTAGCTGGCTGTGTTGGGAAAACCACCAAACTGAAGGCCAGGGAAGCAGAGATGCTCTGATAGACAGTCTGATAACGTGCGGGATTTGCAGACTAAGTTTTCGTGACAGTTGTGGCAGAAATGAAAATTCCAGGTCACACAATTCTTGTGAGGAACTGCACAAAGTGAACTGCATCTCAAGCTCAGGAAGGATCTGGGGACAGTAGTGCTGAGTTGCAAGTTACTGCTGGAAGAACACTAGAGAATGTGTTAGCGAAGAAGGTGGTGGTTCTTGGTTTCCCATTCCAACTCTAGACTTCAAATCAGAATACCTCAGATGGCAATAATTAAGAAGAACCTAAAAAATTTCAAACTTTATTGTAAGATATAAGAGTAATACTTACGTAGAGCTTAAGATGTTCAAAATGCATTTTAAGATATTGGTCACAATGTTCAGGCCCTGGAAGTTTTAGACAAGTGAAACATAAAGAATTTGGCTTTTCACCTGACTATCCCCACAGTATGTATTTGGGTTGTATTTTTCTCTGAAAACAGCATGATGAAACAGAGGAATTGGAGAATGCTGAAATCCTGGCTATATCTTAAAGAGAGAGTTCATTGTTCATTTTTTAGCTCTCTGTTTCAGTACTAAAAAGAAGGAAGCTAGAATAACATTACATTTTCAGTTTTCTGGGTTTATAATGAAGTTTCTAATCTACCAAAGAGAGAAGTGAATTATATCTGACAAAGACGTAAAGAAACTACTGTATACAACAAGTAAACACATACCAGCTTGATAAATTTTACTTTGAATTCCCAAGTTCAGATTTTTATTTACAAGCTAACTTAGAAATCCAAACAGCCAGAAGTTTTTAAAGACTCACCAGAGTTTGCCTGTGTTCTTTCTGAACTGCCACATATTTTGAAGGTATGTTTCTTTGTCCAACATTGAAACATTTTTTCCATCGTGGTTCTGTGTGTGTTTTGAGTATCACATAGACTAGTGGCCTTTTCAGAGCTGTCTTTCCACCTGCACTTCAACCTCCTTTAAAATTAACAGGATTGTACTCTGAGATTTAAGTAGACAGAAAAAGGATAGCATGGAATACAAAAGGTTAATTTTTTAGCCAGTGGTTACTGCCCTTTTAACATTGCTCTTTTTTCTTTAATCTGGTATTAATTTCATCCCTAACCTTGCTCCTGAGATCACTTATTGCCAGTGTAAGACAAGAATCCCTCTTTGTCATCTACATTGTGATCTTTGAATTAAACTACTTGGATGGGGTATGCACAAGGTACGGTTCCATAGGGTTTATTAAAGGAAATTGTCTTAGCAAATATGTCTGTTTCATTTGATTCTGAGGAATAATTGGTTAATGAGGGAATGATTACTTTGTTCAGACATGATTACTGAAGAAATGTTTGGTCCATATGTTGCTGAATAATGTGAAATTCTCCAGTGAAAGGGGACAATGATTAGAAGAAATAAGATAGCTGGAGAATATATTCCCCAAAGTGTTACACTAGTTTTTGTTAACAAGCCAACTCTAAGGATAGTGTTTCCCTCAATAGGCATGGAAGTTCAAAATACCTAATCGGTTTAAACTGTTTGTTGAAAAAACAGTAGGTAATTTCCTTTGTTTTTCTTAGATCAAAGAACTGTATCTTCCTCTGATAAACAATGTGACTATCACAGCTGTTTCTCCCCTTTAACATGATGTTAATTTGTTATTGTTGCCTTGATGGGCATGTGTTAACACAACTATATCTTAAGAATAATCCCATCCTTCCTTGCTGCCTATTAGTTTATCTTACCTTAGGAACTGAGAGTATTGGCACTCTGACATACATGCAGTGTGCATACTGCATGCATGCACACACAGGCACAGGCACATCAGAGCTGGTGTGCATTGTAATTCTTATAGTTAATTATGAATATTCAAGTCTTTTCATTATCTAGGGTAATTTTCACTTGCTTAGAAATTTCTCTAACTCTGCCGCTGAAACTTGGTGTGCTTGCTTGCAATCAAAATGTGCCTTTTTCCTCCCTATAAAAATGGCTGCACACTTCAAGAGATGAATGAAATGCAGGTAGGTACGTAGGTGGGTGGCTAGGTAGATATGACACCATTTGCAGTCTAGCAGAAGATACTGAAAATTTCAAAACTGCCAAATGCTAAGGATCCAGTTCAGGAGTATGTTCAAATGGATACCTGACTTGAAGCCTGTGGACAGTCCCACAGAAGTTTATGACAGGGAAGACAGGCAAGCAATGGCAGATCAGATGAGGGATCCATAGATACAGATCTCTGAACTTTCAGAGGTGCTGGAGTGCTTGACTCCTGCTGATTTAAACTGGAATTAAACAGCTCAGTGCTGCTGAAGCTGCCTCTGGCATCTAGCTTTCAGCTTCTGCCAATTACCCTGAAAAGTACCTCAGACCAAACTGACTTGCCCAAGGTCATACACAAATATGTGGTCTCTTTTCTAAAGTTGAAGGAATGCTCAGTAGTTATTTCATTTTAAAAAGTTATAAATTTGTAGAGTTTTTTCTGTCCATTTCCTTTTCATCCTGTTAAGTCTTTTATCAGATCTGACTACAGACAAGGAATATTCAAAATTCCACTTCATCACGCCTGCTGGAAAATTCTTGTTTTATTTTCTGTAAGCAAAGTAGTTACTATTTGCCAGTTCAGTCCCCAGGTACTTAGTTTTCATACAGGAGAAAATAAATGTTGTAAATGAAACATCTTGTCAACACTATTATTTTCTAATAACATTAATAGGCAGATGTTTTTAGATGACAAACCAAAGTCTATCAGTTCTGATTTGTTCTTTTGTCCTGAGCTGAACTTGTGGTCATTGAAAAATACTCACCTTAAAAAGTGTCTCAGCATGAGCAATAATTCACTGAGTTCAGAAATGTGAGATTTTTCCATGTAGAAAAGTATCGTAAAGGCCAACTGCTCACAGAAAAAATGTTAGTGCATTGTCCAAAAACACACTTGTGTGGAGGAAGCTACCGTCTCCATTGGCAGGACTGGTAGTTCAATCTACATATAGTTTGCACAGAAGTACTGTGCCAATTCAATTACCGTCTGATTAATGAAGTGTAGCAGGTTTATTTCAGGGGTCTAGCTAGCTATTAATTAGCATATTGGGGCCTATACTCTACTGTTTTGCCCTGATATGCTTTGAAAAATCCCAATGCAATTAAATAAACTCTAATATGCTTTAAATAGTTACTTGAGAAAACACATTCACATTTTTTTAAAACCCTTATGGGATTTTTAAGCACATCCAGATTTATTGTAAAGCATCTGAAGTTCTTTGTAAACTCTACTGTTGTGTTGGTTTGTGCTGTTCAGCAAAACAGCATTCCCTTTGCTTTAACACAAGACTTCCTCTAACACAAGAAGCTGGTGTTATTTCCTTACCGTGCCCTGGAACAAACAATGAGGGTGCTGGTACCCCCAAATCCCACTAAAGTTACTTGCACTTTTCATGATCTACCCAGTTTTTGTTGGATTTCTTCACTTCTACAGTCTTTGAAATTATTATCTTTTCCAAGATCAGTGCTAACAGCGGAAAACTGGAAAGCTTGTTAGCATAGGGTTTGAGGTCAGGCAGTGGAGAGTAGGAAGCACCACACTGCCTAAACTAGAAGGAGCTGAACCCTTTCTACCCTGGACAGTAGCACAGAGTGCTAATAAATGCTCTATATGTTCCTCGGGTCAAAGGGATTGTCTGAGCAGGAACATTTCAGCGCATACTGATCACAAGTGGGCTGGAGAGATGTTTTATTCAGAGCATTAACTATTTAGTATCCTTGTAGCCTGGGAGATACAGGAGTGTGAGACCAGTTCACAGAAAATGGAAGTATTGGTCAGATATGTCCCTTATTTATAAATTTTAGTGCTCCTCTGACTTTAAATTGTTTCATAGCTTCCAACATGTCACAAGTGGCTTAGTTCTGTACCCCATGCACTACACGGACCGGTTTGTTTATGCTCTTGTCTTCACCAATCCCTTCTCTTTCATCCCCCCCAGACTCTTCCTCCTACTTCATCCGGACCTCAAAAAGCTCTCAGATTTTAGTCTGCTATTCTCCTTTGTCCTCTTCTTTAAAACTTATAAACCAGTTAAGTCCCTTATCCCCCTTTTTCCTACAAATATCAAATTAAAACACATTTTGCTCAGGAGGCCTTCTTTTGTTTGCCTACTCACCAGTGATGCCTGCATGCTCCATTGCCTTGTGTTTGTTCATGCCTGGGTTAAATCCTGTGCTCTTAAAGGCGCCTGCTTGCCTCTGAAGAAGTTCATGGGAGCTGGGCCATCTTCTTTAGACACAAGTTTTGGCTTTTAGAGTTCAGACTTGTCTTTTCTGTACCAAAGGTTCTGGTATTTACAGTTTTGCCTGAATACACTTTAAAGAAACTCCTCATTTCCCTCGCTCACAGTAAAACTTAATAACAGTTCTTTTGCTACACAGGGTTGCATGAGAAACCTCTGTATTACATCTGCCACTATTCTCTCATATTGTCTAAAATATATATTAAGGAATGATTTCACATGTGTGTTTTAACGTGATGTTTTGCACGCAGCAGGTAGCAGTGGGTTTACAACAAGTTGCACAATTGTCCACTCACACCGTCCTCCTGCCCCAGGGAGTGTTGCTATGGGGTTTGTGGAGCCACAATCAGGTAAGCTTGTAGAAAGAAGCTACCAAAAATAAGGTACCACACAGATCCAGTACACAGCACAGTGCATTTGAGAGGAAGACAAAAGGCAAGGTTAGGCAAAACTGCTGATACCCTGATCCCAGGGCAGCACTTTAGCCCTTCCCAGGGTGCTGGCATCACAGCAAGACAGAGCCAACATGCCACACTGCTCTTGGTATCTTCTTTTTCCTGACCTATCCCCTTTGTTTTAATTATAATTTTATTTTTTATTTTGTCCTTTTGTTTTTCACTCGTGTTGTCCTTATACGTACAGTCCTGAAATGCACCTGACAAACATCTTTCTGTGCATTCTTGTAACTGAGGGAGGCCTTGATCCATCAGACAACTCAAGTGCACACTGAACTCTAGGCACCTGCAGACTGCTTTTGAATCAATGGAGTGATTCATGCGCTTAAATTCAGGCACATGTTTCATTACCTGGCTGAACCATGGCAGAAAAGCCATTCACTTAACATTAGGGCTGTTTTGTTTTATAAATAGCATGATTAACTTCCTGCCTTTGCTATTTGTATGCAAAATGTAGTATACATATTTTGCATAACTGCAGCTAACTACAAGGTCATAACTGTGCTTTAAATGGGCATAAAGTGCTAAATAACCCGGGTTTAGGGATGATTTCTATGGGTGATTATTAAATGAATGATTGATTGACAGGTTGGTCTAACAGGGTGGCAATGAGATGATTGGATAGCCCTGTTCCATTACAAATAGCACTCTCGCCCTCCTTTAGCCCTGTCTTTACCACACTCAAGCACAACCTTTTTTATGAGGTGGACTTTGAACTATCTTTCCGTAGTGTCTCCGAAAGGCACAATGAACCTATTATGCGACTATTCATTGCAGCAAAGTTACCACATAATAATTTACAGTTTTATGGAACTGCTAGGATTAGCTATGTATCATCTATTTTTAATACACATCATTGTGGTATGTGAGCAGTAATGAATGTATTTAAATAAATCAAAAAAACTAAATGAATGCTGAGTTGTTGTCAATCACTTGCAGATGAGCCTACTCTGGTGAGAAGATATAATGGAGAATTTTCTGAGAATGATTTACTGAGTCAACCAGCATCACTCTGGAACAACTGATACCTTTCCAGAATAGGGCTACACATGCAGGTAAAGTTTAGGGAGTATACCTTCGTGACAAATATGAGATAAATTTTCGTTAAAAAATTTTATCTGGATTTTTTGAGTTACAGTGCAGAATGAAAAAAAACCCAACCACAACTGGACAGAAAAAAACTCCAACCAAAAGCAGAATCAAAAGGGAGCATAGTCATGTCTAATTTTTAATTTACAAGCACTGGAGATCTCTGTACCTCTTATGCACTAATGTGTTGACAGACTGAGATGAAGGAAGCCATTTCTATGTCTTTTTGTCCTGGGGTGACTGTATGATACTGTATTCCCTATCGTCTTCCCTATGCCAGACATGAATCCTGTGCCTTCCTGTGTCTTTAAGCTGTTTCTCAGGAAAGGGGGGAGAGAAGCGAGACAAGTTTTTCAGAGTGGTTTGTGCTTCAAGGACACCTACACTCCCCTGTGTTTTTCACTGCTACAGAGCGGAGGAAAGCATCTTCCTGGTTTTTTTCCTCAGCTCTCGGCTCTCTGCAGCAGAGAAGAGAGTGGCATTCTCTCGGTTTTTATCTAGCTTCTTGTTCGTTAGCTAAAGCATGGAGCCCTGGGACTTTGTCTTATTCTTCTCTTCTGTCCTGTTCAGCAACACCAGGACATCACTGGGAGGCCCCACACACCGTGGCCCGGAGGGGCTCACACCGAACCCCAGCTCCGGAGAGGAGAGAGCCACACCAAAAAGGACTTTGAATTTTACCAGGTTCTCTCCACAGCGAGAAGTTTTATTAGTTAGCATTATTCTTTGTTCCATGCACTCTGCTTGTTAAGTAAATAACTTTTTTTCACTTTTCTCTAAGGAATTTCTTCCTGATCCTGTGGGGGAGGGGTGGCTGAAACCTGCCTTCTATCAGATGATGTTCATCTTGGACATTCCTCCAATTTGTCTCAAACCAAGACACTTTTCAAGGAGAAAAAATACACAGTTTCATAGGAAAGAATACTAAATTTAGGTTTGTTGCATTCTCTTTGTAAACTGCTTTTTTTTCTCTTATTTGGAGAGAGTTACAACCTGACATTGTATCATAATCAGCTATCTTAATGTAATAAGATATAAAATAATTGTAAGCAATGAGGTACGAGAAACATAAAATATTTTATGTAATGTCTTGTAGTCCTGCAGAGTAAAATGCAGTTTTGCTCGAGAGAGCTGGAAGAAGTGTGTCTCTTTTCTGGGGCTGATAATCGATAGAAAATTTCTATCTCTTGAGCATCTGATTGCATGCCACCTATCCCATATGTTCTGAACTCAAATCTAAGTAGGATTAGACTGGGTCAGTTCATGGATCAAAGCTCCAAGGGAAACTTGAATGCTATATACAGCAAACAATATTGATGATCTAACTTTTTATTGGGCATTATTTCAGTGAACTAGCATGTCAGAATTGTGTCATGGGGCCACTCTGCTGTTAGAGGTGCTGTTATACAATGACATGTAAAGATTTTATGATCACTTAGGAAAAAGCGTCAGGCAGATATAGGTATAGATATAGAGATATAGATAATCTACCTCTAAGATTATAATTTGTTTTTTAGTTTCAACTGGAAAAACACTCTTTATTTCAAAACTATCATGTAATCATGATGACCACTTTTAAAAGCAGGCTGTATCTCACATCAGAATTGCATTTTATTGGTGCTGTTTTTGTTTATTTACACAGTTTGTCAAAGACCCTGGTCTTGAAAACTGATGCCATTGAATGAACATTTAGGCTTAGAATACAAAACTGCACTAAAATTAACAGCTCTCTGCACCAGCCTCATCTTTTACACATGTAGATCAGACTTCAGTTCTGGAATGTTCGTTTTTAAAGAGCTTGGAAGTAAAAGCCAGTTTCACTGAAACTGTAATACTGTCACTGAGCACTGATGGTCAGCACAGGAATGCCTGAGCACACAATGCCAGCTCTCTTCTGAAATTGTGCCTTTCTGGAATCTTTCTTCTGTGGAAGTAACTGGTACCATTTGCACAGAAGGGTTTGCAATGGTAACCATGAAGTGAGGAGAGAAGAAGAAAGAAGTCTGTGAGATAACCCATATGCTGAGAAGTTGCCTACTGTTTTTACCAGTAAAGTTAAAAATCCTTAGATAGGTAAAAAAACCCCAAAATACCATTAAACAAGGCTGTTCTGCCGCTTGGAATGAATGAGTTTGCTTCCTTCCCAGTGCCTGCCTTCCTGTATGCATAGCATGACAATCCAATCTCTAAGAGAAAAAATGAAAATGAAGTAAAAATTAGTGTTAATAATGAAGGCGTGTTTTTACAGTTTCACTTTCATTGACGAGCAGCAGAGTGCAGCTGGAGATGTTGAAAGAAAAACTCTTCACCTGTCCTCTGCTTAATTAAAATACATTAGATACATAGATTTATTTGAGGGTTTGATGATAAATGAAGATGAATGAAATGTTTTATGGAAGTCAATGAAATGTTATTTACCTAAATAAGCAATTCTGTTCTACCAATACTTGGGCTCACATAGAAGAACATGCCTTATTCCTACTTAGTTTTGAGCAGTATTTTACTGAGGCTCCCTACAATCCTCTGTAACATAAATTTTGCCAGTAGCTGGGAGAGGGCAAAACAGAAAAGAGCAACTCTTTATGAAGGGTAGTTTGGGGTGCGCCACAGCAGCCAGGAGACAACGTGGCCTGCACAGTGATCTTCACTTCTTAGTAAGAATTCCCTGCATTCTAGTCTTGTCCAGTCAATGCAGACTGCCAGCGGATCTTGGCCCTATGGAAACTGAGTCTCCAGCTCAAGCAGTTCATGTGGGGCAGCTTTAGATATTGCTGCCTAGAGGTGCCTATCCCTATAGGCCTAAACAAGCCTCCACCATTTTTGCCTTAAGTTAGTGACACAGAGGGGCCTAAAATGGTGCTAAACGGGCCCCAGTACTTTTTCAGCCAGAGAGGGCTGATGAGGTCTATCACATAGTTAGCTCAAATCCTTTTGCACAACCAAATAATTTTCACTGGCTTCTTATGAAAAAAAAGTCTTCCCCACCTTAGACATTCCTGGAGCTAGAATTTATCCCATAGGTTGCACAATTTCATTGGCTGTCTTGGATCGAAGATTGCAGAAGACTGCAGAAAGACTGCTTGCAGAAGCTGTATCTAAGGGTGGCATATTTTGGCACATGGTGTTCCTGTGAGACAAAAAATTCCTACTTAATCTTTCACAGGGCTTTTTTTCACTCCTCAGAATAAATTTTAATGTTGCTCTTTATGATGAGGATGAACTTTTCATCCAATATCCCACATTACTTCATTTGAACTAATTAGACTCTCATGGCAGAAATGCTTATATAAAAGTTCATTGACTGTTGCAGTTTAGGTAGATTTGTTAAAGGACGATTCCTATCACTTTGCCACAGTGCCAGGGTTTATAAATAACATGTATACAGAACAGAAGGGGAGAAATGGGCCTACTTGTGGGATATGCTGAAGAACTATTGCTTGTAGATTGCCCTCCTTTGTAGATCTCTCCTCCTGCCACAGTTTATATAAAGTTGCTCTAAAATCAACTCCAGTTGTTGGCTGAAGAGAGGCTGTTACCCCATCAGATCTGTTAGCATTCAGTCTTCACTGCTTCTGTGTCACCAGCCAGTGCTTACAATGAAATCCGAGGCTGTTCTTACCACTTTCTGAATCAGTTCTGCCATTTTTCACTAAAATTTGGAATAGAATTGTTGTTAATCATGAACATTTACAGATGACTGGTAAATGGTTTAAGGAAATTATGTTTTCTCTTAAGTTCTTAAAAACAGAGAAACTCTTAAATTGCTGAAAACAGAGAAAGAATCCAAAGCACACTAGTGGCTAAGGGGGTGCAGAATTTCACTCCCACAGCAAAACAAGCCAAGTCCATAATAGTGAAAATTTGTTCTCTTGGCTCTAGTTGAGTTACCAACTTGAATTCTGGATCAGTCCATGCATCCTATTGACACTATGAAGAAGAAGGGATTATTGTCTTGACATTTCCTTCTAATTTTTCTAAAAAGAAAATAATAATTTGTAGCTTGTCAGTCTTTGCCAAGATTCGGCTTAGAGAGAATATTTTATAGCTGAGATATAAACCTCTGAAGTAAAAATGCAGACACAACTTTAAGTACAGTGTTGCAAATGCAGAGTTAAGTAATGTTAATCTATCAATACACAGTATGTGCAAACATATGTTTATAGACAGAGAGACAAGCATGTATAAATGAGAGGATAAAATCCCTATTTCTCATTTGGTGCTGTGCAATTTCTATCAATTTAGAAATGTGTTATGATTTTATTTTAAGCTGACATACTGTAAATTGTGCTTATTTGAGAATACTTACTTAACTCTTCGGGTTTATAAGACAGAAAAGGAAGATGTCTTTGGAAGTCCTCCAGTGACCTAAAATGAACTAATAAATAATAGAAAAATGTTGTCCCTTCTTTGCAAACTTTGAAATGGTTGTCATGTTTAAATCTACACATAGCATAAAAATAGGCTTTCAATGATTAGGATTTACTATAAAATCTGCTAAATATAGCAGAGGTTGCTTCTTTAGGGGCAAGCTGTATATTATGCTCATGTTAAAAGAGAATTACCAGATCTCTAGGTGAGGTATTTTAGAAATTTGGCAGATGGCTTTACTTTGTATTTGTGGCACAGAATCCTGTTCTAATTTTGTGTTTGATTGGAATATTCAACAGCTTCTGGTGCTACTAGGACTTGCTATCTGAAAGACAGAGTTTGCAAACTATAAATATGAACTTTGAAAATATATATCCTAGAGTTAGTCCAGTAGATTGTGTTTATAACGCTCACTTATTGGCTGACTGATGCATTTTGGCCCCAGACCAAAAACAGAGGCTGTCTGGTTGAGCAGTGCCTCCTGCCAGCTGGGAAGGCAAAGGGATATTGGGGCAGTGGTTAATATTAGGAAGGTATTTAGTGTTGGGTTCTGACAGCTACCAGTCTTCCCCACTCATGGTCCCTCCAGCCTCACCTTCATGCCCCTTGGCCAGATCTCCTCAGCTGTCCTCTTTATCCCCAGCTGCTGATTTGTTCTGCTGGGGAACAATTCCATTGTAAGACAAGAAAAGTTCTGTCTGCATGAGCAAGGGATTTCAGTCTCAAGTTTATTCACAGCGTGGCTGGCAACTCACCAAACACGGCTGCTGACCTGTGCCTTTGCTGTCACCACTGTAACACGGGGGGAGCCCTGTTCCTGTGGGGAGACATGAGAGGCATTTCCCTTCTGTCTCCTCAGCTGCCCCCACAGTCCGAGTCCAGTGGAGGTGGAGCTGGGCCTGCACGGAGGGGTGGGCAGGTGGCAGCAGTGGCATTGCCTGCAGCATTGGCCGAGGAGTGGGATGGAAGCTTGTCCTTGTCCTCTTTCAGCTGTTAGCTACCAGCTTTCTTCAGGGGTGGCTGCACCAGGAGCCTTGCCTGGAGCTGTGACCTGTTCTGCATTGCCCATGGTTCCAGCTCATAGGCAAAACCTCAGAACCTTTCCCAACAATTTTGGCTTAAGTGAACAAGACTTCAGTCTTAATTTGTAGAGTCATGACTGATTTGTGGATGTGACTGTGCTCATATAAGCTAAATAAAATGTTCTCTGACATATCCCACATCATGGCCTGCTTGCTCATACCCCTCCCTTGGCCTGAAGCCTATGGGCAGATATATAACAGAGGGATTTCTTACTCTGAAAACTGGATGAGTCAGGGACACAGCAGGCTTGTTTAATGCATTTGAACAGACAGTATTTATTTACTCTCACTTATAATTTTAACTTGAGTTGAGTGTGATCTTCAAGGAGTCATTCTGAAGTAGTTATATGAGAGGAGTAAGGCAGTCCTTGCTGGCATTGCTATTTTTCACACAGGACTGGTCAAGGATTTCTTCAAACTCTTCCCAATCATTACACACTCTGTCTCTTCCCAGAGTTTTCTCTGTTGGAGTGCATATTCCCAGTGGAAATGACAGAGGAATTCAGAGGAGAAATTTAAAAAGACCCCCTGAAACATACTTGACACCATAAGAGTGGGGTCCCATCATGGATTTTTATATAGGTGGGTGACACTGTAGAGAATTTTCTGCTTTCTATGTCAAGTAAAGAGCTTCCAAGTGCTCAGAAAAGACCAGAGTGTTGTGAGTGGTATCAGGTTTGAATTCAGGCTTTGTGAGTCAGAGGGGAGAAGAGTAGGTAGCAGCCACTCAGTTGGCTTTGTCAGAGTGGATTTTCTACAAAGAGAAGGCTTTAGCAGTTTGGTTATCCACTGTAATTATACAGTGTATGGAATGTCCAGTCCATCTGTAAAGAAGTGCTTTTTCTAGAAATAGTGTTCAGAAGCTCTGATGTGGGGCAATTGTACTTTTTGGCAAGGAATGATAATTTTTAAAATACTGGCAAAGACTGTCCTTTTGTACCACAAATTCTGGCAATAACCAAGCTTTTCTCCTTAAACTGCCAGCTTATGTTGGCTCCATTTGTTTTAAATCCCTTGTTCTCAACAGGCCGTGTAATCAGAATGACAGGCTGCTCACAGCTTTCCTGGTGCTCAGCTGCATGCAGGTGATGCCCAAGCCTCCTTTCGGGAAGGAGGCTGTGCACTGACTCCTGGCTACCTGTGAGTCTGAGCATATGTACCTGCTCAGGGGCGAGGAAAGCATAGTGTTTAACACCAATAAGTGTTGAAGGAGTGGAAATCTTATTCTCTACACTACTGTTTTTAAATTGGAGCCTCCCTGCTTTCTTACAGCAGCCCAGCCAAATCTCCTTAGCCAGTATCATCATTATATCGTCAACAAAAACGTTAAAGTTAAGGTGAGGTATTCACTGAGCAGTAACTGCTCTGATAAAGAAAACCAAAACACTTGTTAGCACCTGTCTTTTTGGCACAGTATGTGTTTGCTTTGGCTGATGTACCAAGGAGACACAGTATTGTTTTACTAGTGTTATGATTCAAGAGCTTATTAAAAGATGCCGGCAAATACCAAACTGTGATTTTTTTGGAAATGCATTTTTAAGAAAGCTAATTTGACTATTTGCATTGCTATCTTAAAAGTTTCAGAATCGTTTGTATGTCACTAGCCTTGATGATATAAATGAATTATCACCAAAAAAAAGATGCCATACATCATCGTTAGCATGCAGGGAAATGTTAGCTATTGGGTATTTATGATCAATTTGAGGAGAATATATATAATTACCATCCATTATATTAATAAAATACCTAATATAAAACCCCAGATAAACAAAAGGCAATCCTCAAAACCACATAAAATCAAATTATTTTTATTCCAAATACTTTGGTATTCAGTAGTATCACTGTGTACAGACGATTTGCTTCAGTGTACTGGAGACAATAATTGAGTAGTATACTCAGGCATCGTAGAAGACACTGCAAACAACACGTTTAAGTGGAAACTTTCCTTTTCTTGCTATTTAGATCTTTACCTTGTACAGGCTGTCAGCATTTTGATTAGTTTTACTTAGTCCATTAAAGACATTTTACTGGCAATAGTTTTTCTTAATTTCCATGCATTTTAACTGATACTATGAATGACTTTGTCCTTTTTGACCCCAGGGTGAATGGGTGACTTGGAATGCCCCCGCTTCCCAGTACTCTATCTGAATAATATTCAGCAAGGCTTAAGATAGCAAAAATGTTTAAAATAAACACACACATTTTATTCCCTCTCCTTGGTGCTATGGAAAACTAAAGAAGGTTCATATGAGCGAAGGCTGAGACTGTTCAGCCTGGAGAAGAGAAGGCTCCAGGGAGACCCTACTGTGGCTTTCCAGTACTTAAAGTGGCTTACAAGAAAGATGGGGCAAACTCTTCAGCAGGCCTGTAACGACAGGACAAGGGGTTATGGTTTTAAACTAAAAGAAGATAAACTAGCTATAAGAAAGAAAATTTTACAATGAGGGCTGTGAAACACTGGAACAGGTTGCGCAGAGCAGTGATAAATGCCCCAAACCCTGGAAACATTCAAGGTCAGGTTGGAAGGGACTCTGAGCAACCTGACCTAGTTGAAAATGGCCCTTCTTATTGCAGGGGAATTTGGACTAAGTGACTTTTAAAGATCCCTTCCAACCCCAACTTTTCTGATTCTATATTTAACTTAGCAGTACAGCGGCAGTGCTGGTGCTTTCTAACATACACAGTTCCTAAAGGGGCTCTTATAGGAACTAACATAGAATAAGAGAATACAAAGTTTTGTTTAAATTTCCTTTTCCTCTCCCTGTACAACTTCTGCAAAATTAGTTTACTGAATATATTAGTATAAAATTAGGTGTATTAATGTTTTCTTGTGAAAAAAACCATTAAAAATATGGTCCTGAAGAGGCAAAATGAGAATTTTTTACTACAGAAAATCAAGAATCACATATGTGGATGAGTATTACAGACCTGGCTTTCAACTCGGAAAATTCTGTAAATGTTTTATATTTAATGGGATAATATTTCTGGGTACCGACAATTTATTTTACCTCATGGCTAGTGGTGCTAGTGGCTGTCTCTGAGCATTGATATGACTTCATTCTCAATTAATGAGCAGATGGATAGAGTGATTAAAATAGACCTTGGGGGGGGAGTGTGGGGGTGGGGAGGGAGAAAGCAGGGGAGAAGGGAACAAACAAAAATAGTATTATTTAAACATTTCCAAAGTAATTTGCTCTGAGACATATATCAAAATGCCTGAGATGTTTTGTGATATGAGGAATTTTTAATTTTACTTCTTTTGGCCAACCTGCATTTCCTGCCTATATATACTCTCAGTTTATGTAGTTATATTCTACCTCCCTACATTCCCATCTGCACTATTCTTTAAAAATTCTTCCTCTAAACTATTGTGTAGGATTTATGTGTTCTGTTAAACAGCTGCCAAGTTTTTCTCCATAGGCGGCTGCACTTCAGTGGTGGATGAAATTCTTCTTGTAAAGTTTATAAAGCATTTTGGGCTCTTTGCAGATGGAAGAACTGACTAAATCAGTGATACGCAACTTGTGCTGCACGTGGCTTTTTTTGGAAGGCACATTTCTGATAGGAGCTGTTTTGACTTCTTCCTGTGAGGGAACAGGCAGGGTGTTTAGCTGTTCCCTTCCATCTCTCCAAGCAACCAGGAAGGAAAGTTGGCTTATGCAGTTATTTCTCTGTACTTGCATGTTCAGTAGGAATGCTCCGTAGGATTCTGTATATAGCATTTGATAAAATATGTTTTAGAGCCATGTATATTCAAGAAAAGATATATGTGGGATAAAATGATGTAACGGATGTTAACAAGTGTGTATCCTTTGGTATCCTATTTGTATTTTCTATCAAGATTATGTTGTCCTGCATTTCTTGATCCTGGACTGAAGTAATAATGCGTACTATGAAACTTTAGGAGACTATGATGTCATCAAAGCAATATTATGATTTCACTAGAAAGCTGGAGGAAATCATAACTGGGCTGTTTCCTCAACCTCTACTATTACAGATAGCCAGAACACAATGAGTGTGCATGATGAATGAGCAATGCAACTAACACTTTTAACAGGGAAGTTATCTTTCTTATGCTGCTGACCTATTCACTGAGCAGCTGGCAAATGGCTCTAGTAAAGTCATCCTGTTCTTTTTTCCAGCCAAAAAATCTATTGTGTATGCAGTCTTTCTAATAGATAGCAGAGATATGTCATTCATATCAATTGGTCTTCTGTATCTCTATGTTTTATTCAGTTCCTGAGTATTATGCTAAAATGCAGTCTGATATTCATCAAGTTTTCAAACACTCCATAACAGCAACTGAAAGTGAAAAATAGCCCGGGAGTCATTACTGCTTTCCTCAATGACCTGGGAGGGGCTGACTGGCATAGTGTGACTGTGGAACTAGGAGAGAATTAGGAGGCATGCTTGGGAGTGGGAAGGAACCTGTAGCATCAGTCTGAAGGTGGTTTATACTGTTCAAAGTAAAGGTGTGCAAATGTTAGTGTGTCTGTGCCATCTTTTACATATTTCTTTTCGAAGTGGAAGAAATACCCAGAAGTGGGTATGGTGAGGATGTTGCCTTTCATTATAATTCTTTGGCTCTTTCTTCCACAAAGAAGAAATCTTCCATGCATTTCTTCTGCATAAGCAAATTTAATAGCTCGTTATCATCATCAAGACTACCACTTCAGCTAAGCATAGCACTGCACTGTCTTTCAACTGACAGAATGATTGATGTATCATACATTTAAAATTACAGAAAATAATCTTTTAAGTGATAATTTTATTTAAAATAACTAGTATAACTGGACAGAAAAGCTGAAAAATAAATATAGAACAGCAACATATCAAACAAACAAACAAAATTGAAGTCTGAAAGGACAGGAGTCTAAAATTGCCAAACTCTCACTGAAACGTGATGGCAGCCCTGAAGATTGCAGCCTGTATGGTTAAGCTTTTCAGTGGAGACATCCTTGCTGTTTTTATTCATTGATACTGTAACAATGCCTAAGGAACAACTAGGAATATACACCATTGTTGCCAATACTCACTGAAATCACTATAAAAAGTCACTGCTCTGAAGACCATATGATCCAAAAAGACTAGCTTTAAAAAGAAAGACAACAGAGATATAATACACAGTAAGAACGAACATCCCAATTTCTGATCTATTTTTTTCCCCCATGCAGTAGTCTCATACAGGTTTCTTTTTTCATTTGTTTTCATCTTATTCAGTCGAGTGGTGGGCTCAGCACATAATTTCAATAAAATGTCCTTCCAGGCAGAAAATAATCCATTAACAATATTTTGACTATGGAAGAAAAAGAAATATTTGATCTTCTCATCAACATAATGATAATACATCTCATTTGCAGAGTGTAACTGTATATTATTTCCAGAAAGATTGTAGGCTGCTCTGCAAATGAATATTTCTCTTCTACAGGCAGTATCTTACTTTTGGAAAAGCTGAATTTCACTCCTGTTCACTAAGCTTCTGAAAAGCCTGTTCATTACTAAGCCTGAAAATAGGTTTATGTAAGGCTTACAAAGTGAGTAAGCTTTGTGTGGGTCTCCCTGTACAAGGAGAAACATTTCATCCAAAAAGCAGATAGAAGTGGAATAAAAGGAGGTAGAAACTGACTTATTCTTGATGACCGTCTCCTAAGGATGTCATCAAAACAATAACTTAACTGATTCCTTTTCATTTTAATAATGTTTAAGGTAGGTATTTAAAAATGAGCTAGCTCCTGATAGATTTTTGCCATTACACTTGCAGAGTATTTTTAGATGTGGCCTTAATGACAAAAAGAAACACCTGAGAAGAGTTTCTGCTCTGTTTGAGGGTATGTGTCTGTGTGTGTGCGCGTAAATCTGGGTGCCTCTGCATCACATATAAAGGCATATTAAAACCATTTTGGGATTTTTCTGTCAGAATTATTTGCTAATGAAATATACCACTGTTATGAAGACATAAAAAAGGGTATATTCTGTTAGAAAGCTGTGCTTTTTTACTGCACAGAAAAAGAAAGTGATATTAATTAGACCCTGAAAAAAGAAAGCACATATATAATTTCTTTCAAAATTAAATCTGGGGAGAAAATTCTTTCAGAATGACCTGTGATTATTTTTTTTTTTTATTTATTTATTCTGATTTGGATTATTTAATGATTCTTCCTTCCTGTAATAAACATTCATTGACTACTATATTGCTTATAAATATACCAACTTGATAGTAAATCTCAAAGCTTGTATAAATATTTGACTTTGTGCACTTCAGCTGGTTTCTTCTCTTTTTTTCACCTTTTTTCTACTGTTTTGGGTTTTGAATTTTTCCATTGTAACTTGCTCAGAAGAATAACTATACTAGGTCATGCCAAAGGTCTTACCTAGCTCAGTATTCTGTCTCCAGCAGTGGTGATAAGTGGTGCACCATTAGTGTACCAGTAGAAAAATTCCTGTTAAGATTGTTTACTCGGGGTGAGAAGGGTCATGGAAGGCCATATTTTTTTTATTATGTAAGTACTTTTCACTTTTTTTTTTTTGTTTTCTCCAAAAAAAATATGTGTTATAAAGCCAACTGCTTATTCCTGTTGTAGGAAAGGATATAATTCTGCAAGGTGTCATGGCTAATGACTGTAGAGTTGGGCTGCAAATATTTTTTTACTTCTTCTTTCATAGAAAATCATTATCAAAAATAGTGAGAGAGAAATATTTGAGTCCATCCCAGAGGGGTTAGTTGGGACAAAGATTTCTGCTTGATACTGCTTAATACTGTGACGACATTTCTGGATTATAATATTCTTTCCTTCCTTTATTCATTCATTTGTATCTGTCTTTGAGGGTCAGTCAAGTTCTTTTTTTTTCCCCTTTTCCGATGATATTATTTAAGGATAAAAATATCAGAACTGTTAGCTTTTCTACTGGAGAGTCAGGCAGGAGGAATCATGACATGTTTTAGAGTTACTATTTTTACAATTATGACTAGAGAGATCATCCAATGTCATGGTGAGGAGCTTCTTACACACATCTAAAATAGATGAATAAAATACTATTGATAGGTATTTCAGATAGATTCTGTAAGGAAAACTGAGATGGATGTTTATCTATGATAAATTATGGAACAGCATAAATAAGTGTTAAATGTCATTTAGTGCATTAAATTGCTTCATTTAGAGTAAGATGACCAATGTGGGTATCAAAATCATAATTAGTATTAATTAATGACTGTATTTATCTTTTTGACCCAAATGTTATTCTTAAATGAAATGTTTTGTTTTCAGTAACTACTGCTTTATTTTAAAATATGAGATATGGAGGATGGTCCATTGTGAGCTAGGAAACTTCATTCTGCCCTCTGTGAGTTATGACTGCATATCAAATTTTAATGAAAAAGGATAAATAAATTGTCTCACAGTTCACCATCATCCACTATATCACTCAGTTCATCCATATAATATGTAATAAACGGAATGCTTCAATTTTTGGTTTATGTGACCATTTACAACCAGTACTATTGCCTGAGAAATTGTCATCCCACAGTAGTTCACATAACCAGTGAGCAGACTAAAGTTCTGTGCTGTACATCTTGACTGAAGAACACATGCCTTTTTAAAATCTTTAATAAAAATAAGACTGGCAAAAAGCTGAGATACATCAATTAAAGAATATTATCAGTAATGTAGGATCTTACTCCTCAGCTCTGTTTTTGACATCATCAGGAGATAAATTTCAAATCGGGAAAAGAAACCCAAACCAACAAAAGAGGACTCAGTAATATAGTTTATGCAATGATTGCTCTATTCAGTTGCTGTGTTGTTTGATTAATTCTCCTATTCACTACTAATGTTATCCTTCCAAGAAGAGAGATCTAACACTAAAGAATTGTAGAGGTAGTCGGAGCATCTGTTTCTCTAAGAAATCTCTCGGTTGTTTCCTGGTGAATCGCAAAAAATTAGAGAAAGAAAACTGACAAAGCTGGGAGGCTAGGCTACTTTTAAAAGCTCTGATTGTAGCAGGAAGGTTTTTTTTTTAAATAAATCTTTATTTTCAACCTTCTTTATATTCATAATCCCATTGTACATTGTTCATCTGTGTGAGGAGACAAACAGAAATGTCCCACTACAGTTAATACTCATTGAAGAAACTGGGGTAAATATACGTCTCTGATATGTACAGCCCAGATAATGAAAGCGAGGAGCACTAGAAGTCCCACTGAAGTTTACTGGATTTGAGTTTATTGATTAAATATCCTTTTCCCTAAGGAGAGTTTTCAAGTAGTTTACTTAATAATTTCATCCAACGCTGTGAAAGAGATCTTCCACAATTCTTATTTAATAATGACTTAAAAATTACTACTCACAGGAAGAAACATGTATTAAACACATGCTTCACAGAGATTTTTTTCCATATTCTTATTAGTGGCTTCTATGGAGGCAAGAATGAACAAGGTATAGATCCTTTCACTTTGGGCAGTCTGTGCAGGAGTAGGCAGAAGAAGAGTTCCAGAAGAAAACTTTGATGAGATGGCAGAATGGTCCTTGATATTTTTGATTTTCTGGAGAGTAGCTGTTTGTCACACATCTTGCACTATTTTATACGAATAAAGGTTGAAGATACCTTCAGTAAGTCAAAATATCAAGTACACTATGGAATCCTGAGCTATTATCACTTTTTTTAACAAAACATGAGTACCTGCTGCTTTAGAATTATTCCTGAGAAGAGTAATATTCGTCATAGTTCAATTCTAAAAAGATATTTTTACATTATGGATGGTGATGAGTAACGGAAAGGTGCAGAATAGAATATATTAAAGATCTTTCCTTAATATGAGATGACTGATGGACTGCAAATGAAAGTTAAGGGGTTTTTAGCATTCTTTTGTGAGTACTAGATTCCCCACACAAAGTATGAAGATAATTTTGTGATAGCTCCAGAGATCTAAAAGTTTGGAGGCTTTTTGTATTTATTTCTAAGGACAGGCACTAGTTCAATTTTTAAAATAAATTAATTCTTAGGATCAGATAACCACCTTTACCCTGGCTCATACAGAAGTGAGAATTACGTAGTATTACTTAAACCTCCTTGTGCATGTATGCATCTGTCTCACTACTTTTTGTACCTGCTGGCCAATTTTAACCAAATTTAACAGCTGGGTAGAAGTGAATTCCCTTTTTATAACATCCTCACTAAGATTCTGAATCTCAAATAAATCTTAATTAGGTACCAGAGAGATCATGCCAACTTGTACTACCAGGAATCTCCACACTAGGGAAAATCTAGTGAAATTTTCACATAATAAAAGCATGAGAGTCCAAAGCTTGAGATGTGGAGACTAGAATTTATGAGCTCTGCTGCTTATGTTGCACATGTACAGCACATTTATTATGAATTTCCTTAATTTTGATGACTTCTTAATGTTTCAATGTATATTTTCAGAACTATGTTTCTAAATACTAATAAGACCCAAGTGAACACAATACTTACTGAAGCTAATGGGAGATAAATGTTGTCTGGGCCTCTTAATGTAGAAGTGTTTCTTCCTTTTTATTAGTGTTCCTTATTACTGAAATTACTTTTACCTAAATGAGAGAAAAAAATCCATTGTGATGGATCATGTTTCTACACTCATGAACTGCTTCTCAACAGTTCATAATTTTCTTAAATGTGTTCATTATTCTAAACCATGCATCAGATCCATTTGCTGAACAATACTTGCTGCCTAGGTCGAGAAGAGCAACTTTTAAAAGGTTTGTGTGCAAAATTTGAGCTGTGCTGGCTGAAGTTCAATCTGTGGTCTTAATACAAACACTGAAATATTGCCTTCCTAGAGTATTCTTCCATGCCATCTTAAAATATGGTGTTCCAAATATACTCTCAATATACATCAATAGAGAGTTCATTTACTAGTGTATTAGAAAAATGTGATTGAAAAGAGTTGTGAACTCCATCTGGTTGTTCCACAGTCCCATTAACTATATTGGACTTTATCCTGAGGTTTTCTTCTGCTCCAGCACTAGCTTTTAAAATTCCAGCATCTCAGGTGGCTAACCATATGTGTTCTTAATGAGACAGGGAGTTAATTACCCATCTAATTTCTTTTAAAAATTCCCTTGCTTTCACTGAAGAAGCCTCACAATTCTATCTCCTTGCATGTCCTATGGCTCTTTATTAGTGATGGATATTTGGTGCTCTACATTTCTGAAACTGTCGAGTGGAAATCGGCAGGAACGTGTTTGTGCATTATCCTGAAGAGGTTTCAAAGGCTTGCACTGAACATGACCTTATAGCAGCAGTAAATGTTACTGAGAGAAACTGATTATCCAAAGAAAAACTGCAGAGTAAACCAGGGAGAAAAGAGAAAACGCAGTTTTCAGTAGATATGTAGCTCCACTTAAAAGACTTTGAAAGCATGTTCTTCTAGAGACAACCTTTGTCTACTACTTCATGAAAGCAGTCTAAAAGTTGGCTTTAAAAGATTTTTCTTTAAACGTGAGAGCTCAAAGTTTTATGGAGTCTCTTGGGATAGATTTCAAATGTTTGAATGAAGGCAGTCAAAATTTGGGCATCCCAGTCTGGGCCACTGTCATCAATAGAACAGAGTGATTGATTCCAGGAAATAAATTTTCTGATGTGTCTTGGACTCTATATTCTGATAAATGAGTTACTTTTTAGAAGTGCATCTTTCCCACCACTGATTGTAAAGGACATTTCAGGTATAGTCTTCCAGGTCTAACTCCTGGGCAGATAAAGTTTGATAAAAGAAATGCTACAACTCACATGCAATTATTTTCAAGATTTTGGAATTATTTCTGTTCTGTCTCAGATCTCTGTCACTATCAGGGGAGATAGAGATAACAGATTATTAGAATACATATTATTTTTATTTTAATAATAATAATGTTAACAATAATAGTCCTAATAATAATATATGCAGCCTTTAAAAAAATGAATTTGTGTTCGTAGTATTAGACACAATCACTATTAAGGGTCATATTGCAGAACTTAGTAAGACAATAAGCCAGTAGCCAATGTTCTGCATAAATAATGAGCCAAATCAAAATCAGTCATGCATCTAATTGGGACATTTGTACTACACTGCTTGAGGCATAGAATACTTTTTTATGCTCGATATGTGCTTGGCAAAATTAATCAGATAATCAACTCTCAGTCTCATCTCTATTTTCTGAAACTCTTTGTGGCACTACATAAGGGTAAGATAGCATTTCTGCTGACGGTGGTCTTTAACAGGTTTTTTAAAAAGGAGATAGCTATGTCATTCAAGACAATAAATAACCATAAAGGAGATTTTGTGAATATTATAACTCTTTAAAAAGTATCCATGTCTTAAAAAGTATCTGGGGGAAAGAACCATACTAGTGATCCAGGCCCTCTTTCTAGCTTTTCAGATACTCTGATGGTTGACCATAGCCATATTTCTGCCTCTTTTCATGCCTTAGTCTCCTCCTTTCTAAAAGAAAAATAATGATAAAATATTCATCTCTGTATTACTTTGATGTCTGCTGACAGAGCCATTTCAAAAGCCCAAGAGATTGTTTTCAAAATATAGCTTACATTGAGGACTCAGTGAAATATTAGAAAAGCCTAGGAAAGGGACTAAAATCCTGACAAGCTCAAGGTCCAGAGCTGATTAGGGCAAAATACTGTAAACAACAAAAAATAAAGAGTGTTTTAGAAGGATAAGATAAAAATTTTCATTCTTAAACAATACACCATCAGGAAAGAAATTATTCCCACATCTCTTGCCTGAGAAGGCCAGTGCCCACCTGAGTCCCTGGTTCGATTCATCCAACGCACCTGTGGTCACCTGGATTATTTGGCAGCTTTCTTTCATGCTGCCTTCTCCCTATGGGCTCTATCATCAGAAAGGAGATGTGGAGACATCACGTAGCAGAACACCACCCTGAGGCTCTTTGAACCTTGTTGCAGCTCATGTAAAAAGGACATATTTGATGACTTGCAGAGGCCCCTTTCTTTGTGTTCAGAGGACAGCATGAGCTGGTTATATGATGGGGTATGGATAGGTGATACATGATGGGCAAAATATCTTTTTGACAATTCAACAGGTGAATGGACAAACACAGGAGAGGAGGAACCACAGTGTGCATTCCTAGAGATATCTCATGGCAAGATCTATGCACCTATATGAGCTCTACTGCCCTAAACTACAAAAATCATGGTAGTATTCTTATCTATGTTTGTCATAGAAGCAGAAGGGATTCCTTTTAAACTCAGGAAAGAAAAGGTACTGTGTCCAGAAGAGTTTATTTGGGGAACTGGATTTCAAGACCTGCTAAAAAAGAAAAGACACTGAAGAGAATATTTCTGAATACTAACATGCATGGCTATATCTAAGGCAGGCATTAGTTATTTGATTTTGTTTAGCCTGATAGTGATAGTACAATAACAAAGAGCTCTGCATAAATATCAGTTTACTGCACTGTTAATCAGAACTCTTTGGGGGAAAATTTTCAACCAAGCGCTCTCGACCCAATTGAAATGAAAAAGTACAGTCTTTCAAAGTGGCTGTTTTGGTGCTTGGTTATGTCAGAGAATTTAGCAGATCTCTCTCCTAATTATACAAACTTTTCACAGGACAAGAAGACCATCAGATCCAGCTATAAGTCCTTTCCTGGGATGGGTTTAGTGTGCTTACACTAGCCCTGTGTTTCAGAAAAGCTCTAATAATTCCCTGTGCATATGCTTTCAGCCCCAGAAGACATATAAATACATCTTAGTCTGGGCCATCACCGAGGTTTTTATGGGTAAGGTCAAGATGAATAAAACAAGCTGTAACCTAAACCTTCTTTAACACTGATGTTGACGGAAAACCCTTCTGAGATTTTAAAAAAGTTTTATTAACTTTCTCAAGTTTGTTGTTTTTCATGGTTGTCTGAGTCCTTAGTGGAGCAGATAAATCTCTTCAATGGAAAACTGACATACTACAAGAGACTATTCTTGCTGTGTTTCTGATTTGGCTGGCATGACTATAACTCAGTCATGTTCAAATGCCAGTTTGTAACTCCTTTAAAGTAATGGCTTTGGGAAATCGGGCTGGCTGCAAAATCCTCTTATATTATATGCAGCAGTCACAGGCAATTAAACAGTTAAACCTGAGGCCTACCTAGAGGAAACCAGAATATTCCCCACAGCACGTTAGTTGCTCAATAGTCTTGTCCTTGGGCCTGTGTAGGTTGAGACAACATGATTTTAAGGTAATTCTTTGGTAAAACACCCTAGTTTGGATGCTTACCAGCATGAAAAATTTAAGTCTCAGTTTTTTCCAGCTCAGCTCTGATCTGCCTATGAAATAGCATTAATAGTACTTAAAAGACAAACAACAAAATATTATGGGGGTCCAAAACTGGGTGGTTACCAGCAGCTTTCCTTTTCTGACTAGGGAAAAAAAAAGTTATAAAACCATCAGAAAGATCACCTGTGTTTGGCAAAAATAAGGTGAGAAAGCTTAGAGAATAGATATAAAATTGACAGACAAGAGCATAATGTGAATTCAGCTGCATTTCCTCATGAAATACAGAACTAAAAATTCTAGAACTATACAACGTGCATAAATATGGTGAATTCATTGGGGCCATGCCTATGGTTAATTTGTTACTTAGCTGGCAAGTCCAGGCTGAAGAAAAAAGCCTGTCTAAAGACAACTAATCATGTGTTCAATATTAAAAGAAATAACTTGTCTTGAGGCTGAGAAATTGTAATATTAAAATATTTTTTTCTCAATTACTTAAATTTATTCTGGAAACCTCAAGAAAAAGTCCCAGAAGTTAAGTGACTCAATTCAGAAATAAAACTGTAAAAACTCAATGTACTTCTTTCTTTAAATTCCAGTGGTCAGTCTTGGATTTGATTGTTACCTAATGTAAATTCTGTACAAGTGTATTTTCACTGATTTCATCATTGCTCCAAGTTGCTCTTTCAATTGAGTAAGATCAGAATTAAATGGTACTCCAAGTTGCATCAATACTGCACACCTATACTATTCATAAAAAAATACTAAAATATTCCAAACATGCACACCAGTTCGTGACCATTGCTGTAGAATTTTAATTTCAACATACAACAGAGTTTTTTGGTTTTCAGTTGATATCACCACCTTTATGTCAGAAGCAAGAAAGTTTCTCTTGCTCTGTTAAAGCTTAAAATGCTTTAGCTTAAACTTCTAGGATGTATTGGAGCTGGTACTGTTGTCCTTATTGACTATGGTTTTCTTCCTTTCTCACTGTTCAACCATAACTGTTATATCCAGAAGTCTGTCTTTACCATGCTGGTTTTGTTCTAAACCTTTGTAAGTTTTGCCTCAGAGGATCACAGAGATTTTTAACAAGTTCCGTAATAATATCTAAAGTAAATCTTTCTCAACTGTCAGTTTGGAGGATTAAAAGTCATGAAACAGTGATACCTTAAGCCTTGGTCACCTCTGCTTCTTGCTACAGACCCTTGAAGTTTACAGGCTGTTGGAGACAAGTTTGAGAACGTGACCAATGAACAAAATGAATGCAGGTTAGCAATGACAGTATTTTGATTAGCATCGTAAGTACGCACAGTTTAGGGGTGTACTGATCATTTCTCTTTGTTTGGGAAATCTCATGGGAAAGCAGATGAATTTTGAGGGGATATATATTGCTAAGACAAGTTTTTCCTGTGAGTTATGGATGGAATGGGGAAAGTATAAAAGTGTTTGAATTGATACTGTATTGAAGCATAGTAATGGTTGATGTCTTTTGGAAAGTATGGAGAGGTCTGACACTCTCCACAAAAAGTCCTCAGCTTATAAAGATAGAGGTAAAGTGAGGGAGATAAAACTGGAAGGACCTAAAATTGAAGAGAGCTTTTGAGTGATGACATAGAAAAATGTTCATTGCTGGAAGGGGTGATATTAGGGTCAAACCTGATATCCACAACCCTGATCTTCTATGTCCAAAACAGAGATATCAGATTTCTGGATTAGGAAAAAGGTCTGCAATGCTTCCAGCATAACATAATGTAAAGAGGAGGGACTGGATGACAATTTTATCTGCATTAACTAAATGGAAAGGCATAGGTCTGTATTGACTAGAAAGGATCAAGAAAAATAAAAGCCTGCTAGTTTTCCATCTTGAATATGTTTTTATAATGATGCTTCTTTCAGAGTAAAAATGTTAACCCTATTATAGCCCCTGTGAGCCATCTTAGGGATCTTCTAACTCTTATTTTGACAAAATTATTTTTGAGCTTAGCCTTTTAGATTTAGGAAGACTTTTTGATTTCAAAGATTTAAACAGTTCCCACAGACTCTAGACATCTCTGTATTGCCTTGCAAATTCTTCCATCATTGGTCATAGCTACAGGGTCTATGAACACAGCTTTGACTTATGATGTCACTTGTGCCTTACATCCTAAAAGTGCTCACAAAGTCCATGGTCTTGTAATTCGATCTCATCTTTTGAATGCTTACTTTTTCATCATTGTTGGAGTAAGGGGAGAGGGAGAAGGTAGTTAACTAGAACTAAACTGAATGTTAGTGTATTTTTAATAAGTTTTTCCTTTGTAAAAAAAAACCCAACAACTTGAAGAATGTGACAAAGTAATATATAGGTAGTTCACAAAAACATTCTTACCTTTGATAATGAATGTGTAAATGAAAAAAAACATGCCACACAGTTACATTTTTCTTCACATTAGAGGTCAGAGAGGGTAGGAAAACTGCTTTTTCATTTAATTGCATATAAACATGTCCCCAGCCACTGCTTAAGCCAAACCATACACAGAATGTTAAACTACTGCATGGTAAGTTAGCAGAAAATTAATATTTAATGAAAATCCTGCATTAACCCCTTGATCTTGACCTTCAGGTTTAATGGGGAACTGGAACAAAGATGTAGACCAGAGGCTTCAGTGTTGCAGTAACAACAAAGAACACTACTTCTAGAGCTCATCCCTTTCCATATCTGGGAAGTTTTGACACAGCTCTAGATATTTCTTCTTGGCTCCGAAATTCTGACTACCCCCATATAATCCCACTCAGAAGAGGAAAGAGGCTTTCATTTACCCATTTCATTTACCTATTCACCTTGCACCTTAAGGAAGTCTACATATCAGAAAGGAGAAAATTATTTCCTCACTCGAATACCTCTGCTAGGCTTTGGCCAGCAGTTGTCCTAGTTTACAGTCATAGATCTAAATATATATAACATATATTTGCTGGTCTTGGCTTGGATGTCCTGAGACATTGTCTTTCCCTATGACATTACAGTATCGAGCTCTCCCCATAAGTATTCCCTATGTCTAGCAAAGAATTTTGCTGAATCTATTAATCTCTCCCTTAGAGTCATCCATCACAGTTTGCTGCTCTCAGAGTCATAGTTTAGTGACAGAGCACATACACGCCTGTCCACTGGCTGAGCTGTCATAGCTGTCATTTAGGATCGCCCTGCGAGTGTGGAGGAGCTGTAGATATGGTGTGGGCCAGTCAGAAGATTCTCCTGAAGAAGGGTGTTCATTGCTGGAGAACAAGCCTAGCAGTAGGAAGAGCCTTTTAAAGAGGAGATGATGGATGTTGTTGAACTCTGTGATACTCAGAACAAGACTAAAGGCCAGAGTAGGAAAAAAATCAATATGTGACAATTTCAACACTTGCCCAGGGTTTCTTGAAGAATGTATTTACCACAATCCTCAAAAACTTTTCCTTTCTAATGGGACTCTTCTTCTTAGTGTTTTATTTGTTATCTGATTCATGGCTCTCCACATAATCTAAAAAGAAGAAGGCATGGTAACTCCCACATTCTGCCCAGCACGTGGCACTCACAAAGATACTGTCACCAGTGGAGGAGGAAAAGGACAGACCATTTTTTTCCTATAAGTCTATTGTTAGAACCCCTTTTATACTAAAACTGGCTCATAGACACAGAAATGATAACTGTATTGTAAGTCTAACTTAAACACCTGAGCTTTCAAAATCAGTAAATCAATCATTAGCCCTGATACAGAAATCCTTTGGAGGCTGAGGAAATAAGGATTAATGCTGAGTTCTGTGCTTCAGTCTGTCAGGATTCTGTAGTTCCAAGATTCACAACTTTCCCCTGTCACTACCACAGGCATCATTTCTGAAACTTCATGATGGCAAATATAAACAGTAATGGTGTCTCTGCTAAACATTTCTGTGCATTTTTAAAGTCTAAGTGCCCAGTCATGGCCATTACAGGCACTGGGACCGGGAGCATTCAGGTGTTTGCTAGAGGATGCCCAGGTGCAGAACACAGAACCAAGAAAGGTGCTCCATCTTGATGCAGAAATCTTTCCAGGTTATATTTTAGTGGTAAAGATGTCCTTTCACAAATCTTCCTTTGAAGAATTCAAACTATTCTATTGCTAATCGAAATGACAAAACAGATACAGAACTTGCTTATACTTTCCATCTCCACTGTAGTGCATGTTTCAATTAAAATTACCACATTCTTTAGTTTGTGTAATTTTTTGATAGAATGGTACATTTATATGTTAATTTTCCTAAGATCAACTTTATTTATCTACAGGAAGCTATTCCAAGATTGTTGTACGTTTTCTTCACTTCTGAAATGTTATCACATTTAATTGCCTGATCTTATTTGGGTTGCAATCATAGTCATTAATTAGCAGGAAGGTGAGGGACAGCATCATATCTAACTATCTGTTATGGCTGCTTTAATGAGAAAAATACCTGCCATCATTTTAAAGGCATCCTGTATACTTCACAAATACAGCTTGCTGTAGCATTCTCATTTAGACTGTGAACATCAAAGGAAATTGATGTCAGGTGTGAACAGAAGCTGTTGAATATATCTGTTGAGGAAGCTGAGTGGTATGTCTGGATGGGAGAGATGAAGGGCAGCTTAAAACATTAACAAAACTACAGGTAATTAGTGTAAACTTTCAAGGGTAAGGTATGCTTGAGGAATAAAAATGTTGTTTATAGCTATTCCCTGTAGTGCCACTATCGCTAAGGGTCTGTCAATGTTTTCATTTATAAAGCTCTATTTTTATAGGATTGTGCACTAGTAATAAAAAATGTGCTTGGGGCTAGAAGTTGACAATTTAAAGAAGAATAAATTTGTTTTGTTGTTTTCTCTTTTTTTTTTTTAATTATATGAGTATAGGAATAATAGAAGTTTATCTGTTTTGAATGGTTGTTTTCCTTTGTATAATTCAGCTGTTTGTTTAAGATCAAATTAATGAAATTTGGCAAGCAATTAGTTCTTGGTATGGATTAATCGGTGTTGGAATTCTTGGGAAAGAATAAGTAGAACAAGATTATTTAGTGTTTCACAGGCAAAATTATACCTTTAAAAAGGGGATCATAAAAAACTCAAGGCATCTGCAGAATACATCAAATAAATATTTTCATTCCAAGAAAAGTGCTAGAGTACACAACCTGAAAAACAAGCTTTAAGAAGTGCCAAAATATAGACAAGTGTGGTCAGTTTGAAAGACGTAAGCTTAGTGTGCCCTATCAGCCTTGCTGACTGGATGCTGCTGATGTTATAATTCTCCATAAACAGGATACAGTAAGAACCTTCTTAGGCTGCTGATATTCTACATGCTTAAGAGAGACACAAAATAATTTCCTATGGGGAAAAAAAGCCTTTTGACTCTTACCATGCAATTATAGATGAATTTTGTTTCATTGTTATTTCATATTGGACTCTCTTTACTGTAAGGAACACTTTTTTTTCCTCATCACATTAGAACAATCAGAGTCGCAAAATAATGGTTGTACATTTCAGAAAAGGATCCTTATAAATGGAAGTTTAAGTTGAAGATGTCATGGGTCACATGAGTGCATATCTAGAATAATATGTACTGTCCATACAAGTTTCTTCAGCTTCCAAGATCTCTGATTGCTTTAGGAGAAAAGTCAAGTATCATTACCCTGGATGAGGGAACCTAAGGCAAGTAGAGTTGGCTTAAATGCCTCTGAGTAAGCTAACAAAGGACTAAAAGTCAAGTCTCTTGAAACACCATCCTAGTGCTTTACCCACAGTATGAATTTGTCTCTGCTATCTTTTGAAGTCTTGGAAATTACTGGTTCAAACTCTATCTCAAGTGTTGGTATATACTCCAAAATGAAACCCTTTAAGTTTCGTATATCTTTTAAAGTTTTCTAACAAATTTTTAAAGTAGAGCCTGGATAAAAATATATGGGTTTGGATTTGGTGTTTGATTTTTTTTTTTTTATTGTGGAATCCATTGTGTTATACACATATATGTGTTATGTTCTTCTCAAATATCATAGTTGCAAACTCACAGTGCATCACTGTGAAAGAAGTAACACTGTAGTCACAAATACTTGCTGCAGCAGCTTTTGATAAGAGTAGACTTTTCAACCTGAGAGAGTTCTACACGGATGCACTATGTCCTAACCCCTGTATGACCAGGATTTAACTTTCATGATGATTCCTACAGTTGCCTTTCTGTGGGAACACATTATTGCTTTCCTGCTACTTAACCAGTTTCTGGACCTGCAATCATTAATCCATTTACATGTGCTCATAAGGCAGGATCATGGTCATCCGACCCAATCATCTCCATAGCATGGGCTAGAAAACATCCTATATATGGTTTTGTCTTTAGAAATGGAACATCTTTTAGAAACATATGAACACAAGCTGTTATTTTCTCTGTGTAGTTTCATGACTTTTCTGAAAAGGGAGTGAAATTGTCCTTTTCCCTTTATACCTCCAGAGTCCTTACAAGCCCACAGTCGGTGAAACTAAGATCTTTTTGTCTAACTAGAGGTGCCTCTGTAAGGGAAACTGAGGGGGAATGGCCAATCTGGATTCTGATACTAATTTTATAATAAAGACAGTCTGTGAATCAATACCTTCTTATCTTCATCATGCTCATATATATAAGGTTTCTTTTTTCCTCTCTCTTACACTCATCACCCACTGTCCTTATATGAAAGGGCTAAATTCTGCCCTTAGATCCCTGACTTCAATTGAATTTCAGTTTAAAGGCTGAGGGAAAATTTGGCACAAAAAAATCCCATATATTCACACTTTTTTTTTGAGAACATGAAGCTATGTTTGGGTGCAATAAACACCTGTCATCTTAAATAGTAAAGAATGTACTGCATTCTGCTTGTGTGGGGTCGCTTTTTTTCAGGATAAAAGTGCTTTAATTTCTACTTAAATGCAAAGGCACAGAGGAGGAACTAACATTTGAAAAAAGGTATTGTAAGGAGAACTACAAGTAAATCCAAATAAATAGAGTACAAAATATTCTATTTTATGCAAAAAGACACAAAACTGCTGTTTTAATTCAGATGACCTTGGTACAGGCATATTTTTTTAATAATGATATGCCTAATATTAATATGGAGATGACAAAAACTGGTTTAGACAGTTCCCAGTGACAGACAGGTAGTGAAATCCTATGAAAAGCTTGAGCAGAACTCTTTCCCCATTTCAACGATTATCTTTTTCTCTCTCCAAAGTTAAACAATAGATAAGACCTCCTAATGGCTTTCCATGTGTTCATCACAGTTACCCGCGTGAATTTGCAGTAATTAAGCAATCTGAAACACTGACTGACCCAGAGAGAAAGCTATTCCATACCAGTGGTGTCCTTGAAATGTCTTCATCATCAAGTGATCTCTTCTCTTCATCTCAATGAAAGCTAACATCAGCACTACTGTGTAGCAACCCTTCCCCTATATAGCTACTGAAATCTTATAAAGATGCTTTTGTTTAATATTAAATAAANAGAGAAAAATCCCACTAGCCAAACAGCATAGGCAGAGAAATGGCCCTGTGAAAATGCTTCTGCTATCAGGAAGGAGGGAAAGGGGGTTGCTGGGGATAAATACAGTCCTTTTTTAAGGTCAAAAATATAATTAGCATTTGAAAGGATGTGAAGATGCACTACCTCAGGGACCACAATGGCCAAATTTGTGCCATTTAATGTCAACAGCCATTGGAGTTGTGATAAAATTAATAGAGCCTTGTGTGATTGATAACATACCTCATCTGCCATTCCAGTAGAAAAATCCCACAGGTTTAGCAGCAAGGAAAAATGTTTAGATCACTTTTGAAAGGAAGCTGTGTGAAAGATGTACTTATGAGCTTTAATTAGCTCATGAAATCCATGACGACCTTCCCCACTACCAGTACCAAAAAATAAAAATGTATTGCTTAATTATTAACTGTGGGAGGTGAGGTTAGTGTACCTCTTTAATAACAGGACACTGTTTTTGGATACTGAAGGTCGAGAGTGAAGAGATTTTCTACAGTGTTTTTTTAAATGGAAAAAGAGTAATTTATGTGAGGGAAAGAAAGGTGGTGGATCACCGACAGTGAGGGGAGTTCAACAATGACTGGAGGTCTGAAAGGAAGCCAGGTGTTCTGCAAATACCATACACTTTAACTAGGAATCAGTTTATTTTTCTCTTATTGATAGACTGCACCCGTTTTGTTACACTATTCTGAAAAAATGTGTGTGTGTTTTGGCCCACATGATTTTAAAAATCGCATTGATTAGTTGTGTTATGAATCAGAAATTAAAATTTTGCTTAAGGGCACCAAGTCACAAGCCTTGTAGGGGGCATATGTGTGATTCTGCTAAAAAGTGAAAAGGTAGCCTGGTCATTAATGTAAAGTATTGACTGCAAATCTGTTTCATGTTTCTGGGACAGTAGCTTTTTTACATTTTAAGAAACAGAGTTTTTTATTTGATTTAGAACCATATAGTGGCACAATATTTAGATTTTTTTGTTATTAATATTCCTTTTGTTTTTTAAAAATTATAAATTATGTAAATTGCTACAATATGTTAACAATTTTTCCTGCCTTTTAGTGAATATTATGCTAGACATACATTTCTAGTAGCACTGTTTTTATCCTACTGAAAACCCTCAATGATTGACCAAGAGAAAAATGGATAAATACTTAGCTGAATATAAGCCATGGGACGGGAAGAGTGTCTTCACACGTTTTCACTAATATTTTATGTTATTAGGGTTATAATCTCAGTGGAAAGATGTCCAGTGTTTAGAGGTGGGAAAGATCTAGCACATAAGCCCAATATCTTACCTCAGTGTGGAGAAGCACCAGGCTGCACCTCATCACAACCCAATCACTTCAGCGCTGATTTTTAGCCAAGACTTCCACCATAAGTCCTAACGTATTCCTTAATAGTAGCAATAAAACAAGTCAACCCGATCTGTCAAGGGTAGAGCTAGCCAGGGGAAATCACTGGGGCAAAAGGTGAACTGGTTAAACAAAAATTGAATCTTTGATGAAAAATTTAATCAAAACTTAAATGTGAACAAAAAGGGTTATCCATCAAGACAGCAAAACTTCGACTGCAGCAGTCAACTAATGCATTAAATAAATTGCTGAATCACTATGAATTGCCCCAGTGATGGTAACCATTCACCAGCTTCAGTGAGGAAAATACATGTCAGAGGAAAGGAGCCACAGTTATACTGTCCCCAGATGTCATTACTCTGCCACTGCCTCTGCCCTCTAAAAAATTGCACAGAACCAATTGAAAAGTTCTTGAAACCCAATTATTTGCTCTGAATCAATAGTTCAATGTAGGAGGTCACTAGGCCAGAATTTCTGCTGGTAAATCTCTATCACTTGAGCATTTGGCAGGAGCACACCATGTCTGACATCTTGTTCCCTGACACATTGCACAGGCAGTAAAGGCATAGGAGAAACAGGTATAGATGCATAATGACTAATAAAGGCTACAAAACCTGAGACATAGTTTACTTCACACAATATACAAGTATCTTAGCTAAGAATTATCATCACATGTAATGCATCATTCAAGAATTTTAACTGATGGGGAAAGCTCCCTGAGCAGTCTAATGCTGTGATAACTTAATGGGACTATCCATATCCCAGCTGATAAATGCACAGCAATTCATGTCAAGATACTGGCACTCAGAAAAGCTGATGGACAGAATTATACTTTAAATACCACTTACCTCCACAGGCTAACTAGTGTCAAAAAAGACTGACCTTGAAAATTGAGTAACAATGACAACATTGTTAAAAAATGCATGTAATATCAAAACAAAAGAGGAAAAATTTGTTTATTTTATATACTTCAATGTATTTTTGAATGTCGTGAGGCATGTTAATTTTCCTTTTATAAAACAGTCTGTAATATATGATGTATGGAGACCACAGAGATTAAAACTCTATGCATATCTAGTAACACTCATAACTATGACAAGGAGCTGAGGAAATTCTATGGTTGAAATTGTCTCAAATTTCCCAGAAAACTTTCTTTTAAGCTGGTACAACTATGTCAGCGACTTGTTTGACTATTCCATTGGCTTCTTTTAGCACAAACCACTTGGGCTGAAAAAAACTCTTCAAGGACAGATGTCTTCCTTCACCCTGCAATTTTTTACAAATTTTAGCTATAATGATTTGTTGACCGGATTATTTACAATATTTCTGCCAAAAAAGCCTATTATTTCCAAGTTTTCAAAAAGCTGCCTGAAATTCAGTTCAGAGGAAAAGGGATGAATGGAGAGAAAAGGGTCAGGCCTGTTAGTTTATGATGCAGTTTTCTGAAGACCGTGTTCATACTGAGTGGCCTTTATTTCCTCACAGCTCTCAGCTGCTGAGGGACTGTGTTTCACCTCTCACACAAGTACGTGTGAAGGCCCCAGTATAAGCCTGCAGCTCAGGGTGTGATTTCCCCATCAAGTTTCTTTCCAAGCAAAACAATATTTTCTTAAGGCAGTGAGCACCAGATTGCAAAGCAGGATTTTTGGTTCATTGTTAGCATCTATTGTTAGCAATAACATCTTCTGTTTGGGGCGCAAGGCACCATCAACATATCTCCACTTAGTGGCATCAGCCAGAACTGGCCAGACAAAGCAGTAATATCTTAAAGGTAAAAGACATTTTTACCACTAGCCGACAAGTATACTCAGTTTATGGTGCAAGGGATGAGAAGATTTTTTTCTGGAAAAAAGTCATTGTACCTGCTCAATCAGAAAAATTAGTTTTCAAAAATTAAATTTCAGGAACTTTTTTCAGTTGTTGGGGTTTTTTTAAAATTGTCCTGTTCTCTCGCTTCTCTCCAGTCACCAAGTTTGGCAAACTGAGTTCCTAAATTCTTTACATACTCTCAACAAAACGAATCAAGTTCAACCCTGTGAGCTATATTATCTCAGTGCTCAGCTATTCAGAGAAATCAAATCAGTATCGATAATGTCACTCTAACTGAGCTTTTACTGAGCTTATATTGGAGAATAAGGGGTGCTAAACAGCAGCAGTCCAAGGAAGGATGGAAGGAAGGAAGCAAGGAAGGATTGCTGTCGGACTTACTTTCAGTAACCAACAATGAAATTTGAAGCATACACTTGGGCGTGTAACTTGGACACAGAATAAATTCTATATATATAATTAACTCCCTATCAATTTTGCATGAAATAATTTATTAAGTGATATCAAATGAAAGTGCATATATTTTTGATTGTAAGTTTTGTTATTCACCAATAAAAGTCATTGTTCCAGGTAAGTCTTGGCACTTATTTGGCGATAAGTAGCCTTTTTAAATGCTTCTCTCCTCCCAAAACAAACCTCTAACCTCATCAAAAACAACACATCACTTTTTAATGAAAGAATGTTTAAAAGAGAAGACCCTTTTCCGGTATGTTTGTACTGTTGAAAATAATTCACCTGTCTTTTGTGGCTCACTCATTTTACCTGTGTGCAGTTTCCCCTGTCTTCACATGAAGCCGTTCTTCTACTCAGCTAATGACAATAGTTTCAGCACTCTATACCCTACTTTTGAAATAATCATCTTTATTTTAAACATACAGAATGTGTAAAGTAGATACACAGAAATGAAGAAAAGGAATTAGTAACAGGCACAAGAGACTTTATTTACAAAAGTATTTTGGATCCAGAATCCTAATATATTTTTCCATTAGAGAACCCAGACCAATCACAATTTAAAGGATGCTGCATGGAACACTCTGGCTTGTACAGTCTTAAAGTAATTCACAATGCAAATATAATTGTGGTTCCTACTTATCTTGTCTGGTTTTAGTAAAGGACAGCCTGATAGACATTTTGTATTTTCTTATCCAGCAGGTACGCATTTATTGGCTGGGCTTGTTGCTGGTTCTGCAAGTCTTGAAACAATTTGCAACTGCACATTTCAATGTGCCTCTGTTGAGTTCAAATATTTGAATACCAAATAGCTAAGATGATAGAAAGTAATTCTATTAAGATCCCTGATAAGAAAAAGGGTTTCAGAGATGTGATTTTGAACCTGTATACTGAAAGTTACATTGCCATCCCGTATTTGCCAAAGCTTGGTGTGAAGTATAAATAAAGATTATCATTACCTAGTCACCTCTTGAAAGGTAATCTGCTCATAAAAGTGGGATGCTGATTCTTGTATTCAGATAATTTTTCTGTTAATTTCTTACATGTGATAAACAAGTGCATTAAAAGGCCCTCTTAAAATATATAGGCAGTTATTGAAAATTAAGCCATTGATCTATCAACACTTTGGCGTGCTTCTATGTACATAAGTAAATAGTTTAAAAAAAAACATTTACCGGATGATTTTCAGTACACTTTTGGCAGTTCACAAATGATTTATGAACAAATTGTGATATCCCCACATTTATTCATTATTTTAAATCTCATATTTCTGCAGTAAACCAGGATTCCTTTAATATATCAATAACTTGAAGTCTTCATAGTTTTTTCTATGCAGCAGTAATTCTGTTGGCAAGTAGTATAGCATGAATGTTCAGCCATCGGAAACAATGTTTTGTACTGTACATTCCAACCAAAAAAAATCCCAAAATTCCTGTAGTCATTTTGTTTAATTGTGTAATTTCAAGATTGGTTTTGACAAATATCTGTCATTTAGTATAAACCTTTGATATTTAATTATCATTATTTCCTGTATGTTTGTTAGTGAAACTAACCCCTATTCAAGGGTAGTTTGAGATCTCAAAATTGCTGAAATTCATCAAATGCGTAATTCTGGGTACACAAGTGTCTTAGCTTGTGTACCCAGAAAGTTTAAAGAACAAAAGGATGATATTAAGCCCTATATAATGACTCATATGCTATCATCGTGCAGATTCCTGCGTTTCAGAGGCAGATAGATCAGAACCAAGAATTCTTACATAAAATGATGCAACTTTAATTAATATGCATTCATTTATTAATCAGTATGAAAGAAATAGTCTTAAATACAGATTTTGTGTTATCTTCCTACTATCTACCCTTTGTGCTGTTTCAGTGATAAACATTAATGGAAATATTTATCTCAGAATAAACTTGAAGTTGGTAAAATGAAAAACCACTTTCTTATTTGTTTGTGTTTTCAAGAGCTTTATCACTGTTTATAGAAAAACATCAGATTCTGAGCCAGCATTTAGGGATTCAAAACACACTCATAAAATACATACAACCAGCTGCGTATGTACATATATGCACACAGACACACGTATGCAACTCCCAGAGTAAACAGGAAACAAAAGTAGCTCTGGACTCCACAATTTCACCTGCATTCACTGTTTGTGTATTTCTGAGCTTGTCTGTAATCCTGATAATTAGCCTCCTGGTACTGGTTCTGCTGAAGTGCCTGCAGTGCATTAGAAATGTCAAAATGAATCATGGTAGGAAACACTATAGAAGATCTACAACAAGTGCAGAGGGGAGGAATATTAAAAGTCAACAATACATAACACTTAATTCCCTTATTACTTGAAAAGTATTAAGCAAAAACCAAAACACAATTTGATAATTGCAGATGAAAAGCAAAGAACTAAAGAAATAAAATTGTGGAAGAATTATTGAGAAAAAACAATGCTGTTAATCTTTTTTTTTTTTTTCCTAATAAAGCAAAAGAAAGAAACCTTTCCCAGGTTGTACTAAAATATTAATACACTAAATGTTTATAATTTTTTTTCTACTGGTCACATTTAGCTAGGCAGAAATTTAAAAATTCTGCTGGCATGTTTGTTTGAAATAAAAAAGCCTGTAGGTCAAGTCTTTCTGAGAGAATGCCAAATGTCTTTGTGTCCAGTTATTTATGGTTTCAGATAATTGTACAGAAAATATCAAATTTGCATAGTGTGATTATTGCTGATTATTTATCTAGCAGTCAAAATGTTTCAGTGGTTCCTAGGATGACAGATTGACAAGTACTTAAAACTCATTCATTTTATGAAATTTGCATGTAATTAGGCAATAATGAAGGGGATGTTTGTGGACAGCGGATTATACTACAATATACTGGAAGTGATTCAAATGCTTGACAAAGTGTTAACATTATCTTCAGTTTCAACTAAGTCTTGAATGTTTGGCTCAAAAAATCAGTGGAAAAATGAAATGGGTTATGGAAAGTTACTAAATGCTTTGCTAGAAGAAAGTATATATTTTTTACTTCACTCTTTGTCTATTCCTACTTATTTATGCATTGTTGATGAATTGTACTTCAGATATTTAACTCATATCACATTCAGTGTAGCTCATCTGTAATAGTTTTGCTGCCACTGCTTTGGTCATTATCACAGTGAAGTCCTATGAAGAATGGCTTTCTTTGGTTTCTTGGCATCTCTGTGGTATCTGAATTTTAAAGCTCCTGCTTTGAGATTCATACAAAAGAATGTGATTTTGAAGAACAGATTTATCATACAAGATATAATTTGTTTCTTAACCAGTTGTTTCTGCACAAATAGAATATTTTACTTTATGGTGCACACATTAAGTGGAGGTAACCTTCACCAATACTTTGTGATGGCTGACAACTGCAGAGGACTCCTACTTGTACAAAGGTAAAAAATTAGTTCAAATGTCCTGGTGTCACATTTTGTTTGCTTGTTTCAATTACATGAGCAGGTGTATCCCTGTTATTAGAGGATTTATTGTATATGCATCAAATGCACTTCTACATCTCGCTCCATAGTCAGTGGTCACCTTTTTAACAAATGCTAGTGTGCAGGGACCCGTGTAATGAAATACATTATAATCAGCTGTTTTCAAATATTTCTCTCTCATTTTTAAAGTATATTCTGCAAATTAATTTAATATGTTCCCGAAGTAACACTAAAGATGACATATAAGTTTTGTAAAAGGACGTAGGTTTCTACATTCAGGATCTGGAAAGCAGACATGCTAATCAGGGAATAACCTATGCTGGTCAATAGAAGAGAGAGGTATTTTAAAAATCTGCCTATTCTGTTTTATGGAGTACAAGATCAGTGTCTCTGTTACAGGGCAATATACACATCTAGTAAAGCAGCATAATCTGGAACCATGTCAACAGCTAATGGGATATTTTTTACCTAATGTTTTGACGGTAGTGCCATCCCTGCTTCTTTTTGCTGGGGGTAGTGCTTAAGCTCCCACACAGGAGTCTGGGCATTTGGAATAACCAGATTCTAGAATAAGAAGAATCTGAACTCTCTTGTCGGATGATTAAGTCACTCACATGAGGGGAAGTGATGTGTTGAGTCTCCAAGGACATGAATGCTCCAGCTACTCTGTTATAGCATCACCCTCTTTCTGTTTGTTAAGGGGATACCTAAATATCTTTAAAACAACAGTGACAGAAGAGACTGAGTCAATGGTTTGACTCAGTAATCTTAGAGGCTTTTTCCAAACTTGATGCTTCTATGATTCTAGGATTCTAGGATTCTTGTAAACTTATCTATTGCATGATATTTATAAGTTCCTAAGGAGATGGTCCTCCATTAGCCACAAGGTCAGAAGAGCTAAAACTAAATGAGCATCAAGTGCTCTGACTGAGCATCCTTCCGGGTGATGTGCAGAGGCACCTAGCTCCTCTGAATTCTCTAGCTGGTTCTCTTCAGCCTCCATTCCAACATTCCTGTTTTGACATGACTAAGCATCATGTTTGAAACAGATAAAAAAGCTCAAGCCTAATCAAAGCCTAGAATGAGGTACTTGCCAGGATCCCCAGTGCTGTTAAGACAGAAGACATTCAGTCAGTAACATTCTCCAGAACTGACTTAATGAAAACAATGACACCTAGAAACTTCAGGGAACTGTACCTATATGAATACTTAAAATTGCTCTAAAAAACATAAATCTTGTATAAAATCTTTTGTGGATTCAGACTCTACTGTCTGGGGATAATGTGGTGGGCTTCTCCCACAGAGTCCCTTCATGATTCCTTGTAATCTGTGGTACGTCTGAGCATTCAGTTCTGCCCTTCTGAAACAGTGTAGGCTTCTAGAGGCAAGATACAAGGGTTACTGATGCAGCAGCAAGGGTGCAAGATTTATTGAAGTGTTTGAAACCACAGAAGAACCTGATAATGATCATGCAGGAATAGGAGGTTCTCAACCAAAAAGTCAGCAGAATTGGTAAGCCAAGTGAAGTGCATCTACACCAATTCACACAGGACAGCACACGAGGAGCTGGAAGCCATTGCACAGCAGGAAAACCATTACACAGTTGCCATCACAGAGATACAGTGAAGACTTGCACAGTTGTAGTGCTGCAATGGATGACTGCTCAGAAGGGACCGGCAAAGAATGAGAGATTGTAGAGTAGCCCTGTGTGTTAGGGAGTGTTATGACTGTCTAGAGCTGGATGGTGATCACAGGGTTGAGTGTTGGTGGGTAAGAATCAGAGGGAAGGCAAACAAGGCAGATATCATGGTGGGAGTCTATTATAGACTGCCCAAGAAGGCTGAAGAGGCAGAAAAAATATTCTGTGAGAAGGTCTCACAATTGCTAATTGTTCTCATGAGAGACTTCAACTTCCCAGACATCTGCTGGAAATGCAACACAGTAGAGAGAAACAGACCAGGAGGTTCCTGGAGTGAGTGGAAGAGAACTACCTGACACAGATGGTGAGGGAAGCAGCTAGGGAAGGCTCCCCATTGAATCAGATGGCAGCTGGTCACTAGTGGTGTTCCCTAGGGCTCAGTTTTAGGGCCAGTCCTGTTTAATACCTTTAGCAATGATCTGCTGAGGGGGTTGAATGCACCCCCAGTCAGTTTGCAGA
>VZRQ01003735.1:0-125323 GCA_013397975.1 Machaerirhynchus nigripectus
TGTTCAGTTGGGGTCAGCTGTCCCGGTTGTGTCTCCTCCCACCATTCCACACCCCCTTGCCAGTATGGCAGTAGAAAACATCTCCAAATTATCAACCCCATGTTCAACACAAATTCAAAGTACAGATCCATACCAGCCATTGGGAAGAATATTAACTCTGCCCCAGCCAAACCCAGCACAGCCTGGCTCACAAACACAGCAGCATGCACAGCTTTCCACATTGCTCCTGTTACTTCTGTTTGCTATTGCCACAATGATTGCAGCATTTGTTGCATTGCTAACAGCCAAGTTCACATGGGGATACATTTTTCACATATCATTCTGGGAATAAAATACTGATCCCACTGCATGTTTTCCCTCCCAGGATTAGCTGGTGTTCAATTTTGAAATGAGAAATATTTATTCTGGTGGTGAGTAGTACAAGGTCATAATTTTTACATAAGATAAAAAGCTTAAATGCTTTAATGTATTTTCATTATTGTAACTGATGGCACCTTCAGAGTAAAGCGGGTGGTAAAATCTGCAGCTGTGATTCGCTTTTCAGTGCATGACGATTTAAGTTATCATACAACCATAGTTAAAGTTACAGCTGCAAGTTAGTCTAAAATCATGTCCCAGATGCCTTTATATCGGAGAGCTTCCTACACTGATAAGAGAATTCATGAACACGTTGCTTGCTTTTGCGTAAAAGTTTTTGTACTTCAAATAATTCTGCATCATTCCTGCACATATGGCCGTGGTATTTTAGTCCTTGTTTTCTTTTCAAGTATTAGCATCTTAAGTGGAATAAAGAGTTGATGTCAGGTGTCAGTTTGCATCTCCTTTTTTGATTCAAGTCTTCTGCTCTGATTCAGGCATTCCCACTGCTTATTCCAGTTACATCTTTTGAACTTCCTGTTCCCATATATATAATTGGGTATCTTGCACAGTCGTTCTCTAGACAGAATAAATGTGCCACTTTTGGGTTATAAGTACAATCTACGGTCAGTTTTTATGCAGTATTTATGCATGTCTTTGCAGAAAGATTATTTTGATGCTAATTTAGGCCACGGAAGAGCACAGTGAGCCATCATCAGTAAATTAAAACCTGTAGACAAATCAGATCTATTATTTCATATTTTTCAGAATGATGACAACCAAATGAGGTGTGAATAACACATCTATTGCCCTCCCCACCCCCAAGCCCTTTTCAAATCCTGTCAGTGACATAGAAGTTCGCAATTTTATGGTTTCATTTCTGTGAACTCTCCCAGGGTTCGTCTATTTATGAAGTGGCAGGTACTTCTGCAAAGTAGGGATTGATGTAATATGTAAGAGTAAGAGAAAAGATCTTGAGACACACAACTTTTCCCACTTTATTTTCCAGAAATCTGCAGACCCAGCTGGTAGAAAATCTGAAATATTGATTAAACATGTTATTTGTCCAAGACCACTGTGTATAATGTTTCAAAGTTGCTTCAGCACTAGGAACCAAAATATAATATAAAATCATCTCAGTGGAATAATCAGAATTTGTACATTATAATATTATTGCAGCACTTGTAAATGGAAGCAAACTGTGGCCTTGCAATAGATTTTTGAAGTTCTGTGTTTGTTTTTTAAGTACATCATTGATACAATAATGCAAATTACTCTGGCAATGTGACTGTGTAAAGCTCTCAATTTGTTTTACTTTTTATAGTTATGTATTATTCATGTTGCGCTGGCATATGCGCTGTTTATTTCCCTAATTGTAACAAGCACTTAATTAATTACACTATAACCTCTTGAATCTATAGGCCAACTGTTGCGTCTTTAGTTAATATTTTAAAGTCTCATCTTTTTCCATTTTTCCGTGCGTCTTTGATGTTTTGTTTCTTACCCTTCTTGTTTGGGTTCTCTGTGGAATAGTCACAGAATAATTCTGCAGTTCTCTTTTATGACTGAAACTTTGCATTTTAACAGTTGTCTGGAGATAGTTTCTTCCTTGTGAAATATCAGTTTTAATAACAAGAAAAGAAAAATGCCATAAATCTGCACTAACCACATAAAGCTGAAGTCTCTGAGAGACTGATTAACATTGAGACTCTACACAGGTTTTTCAATAATTAGAGGATGTGCTTGCATGGAGCCATGACTGCTCTGGCCTTGATGCCGTTTCCCAGGGCAGACAGCAATTATTATAGCCCACAGTAAATTTCTTACACTCGTTGCCTCCAGCCACTGAAGATCTTTTTGGAGTAAAGGTCTCTTAATTTTCTACATTCTTCTCATCAGCTTGAATTAGCAACATGTTCTACTTATTTTCTTCAGTTGTTTTAGAAACAATTGACAGCTGCTTTTCTGCTGCAGCATTTTCTTTGCACCTGAAGTTGAGGCAATCTGATGATAGCTTTTATTATATTAACATAGTCCTGGAGCTTTTGGCAAGGCAGCCAGAACCAAACAGTTACCACTGTCTTTTGGCTCAAGTGAGTAACCCCCACTCAGCACTCCCAAGCTTTGTGGTGCAGATTATATTTATGTATTGTTCGCAGATTTTCATGGCCTCCATGGTTCACAAATGAATTATTCATTGAGGTAGAGGGCTCCTTCTTCTGTGACACAGTGTCTTCACCTTGTTCTGTGCTTACTTTGACTAGAATTTTACTGTATTACAAAAACACTAACTATAAAACTGACTCATCTAGCCTTAAAAAAAAAAAAAATAGATACTCATGGCTAGTAAAAGAAATGTTAAGTGGTGAAATTGAAAGAGGTTATATTGCTCTCTGATTATACAGTTCAGATGCTGCTGGATATTAGTGGGGAGAAAATGCCCAGATTGCTTTTTTGTCAGATAATCTTGGACAGGGCTGTGTAAGATATGAAACCATTGCTGGTACACTTCATAATTTGCCTTTACGTCCACTCTCGTCAGTTCATGCTAAGCCTCTCCATGGTGATACAGTTAAATACAATAAAGGAACTTTTTAAGCAAGAAGGGACTTAAAGCGCCCTGAAAAGATCCACTGTAACAAATTGTACTTTTAGTGCAAATTTTCAGATGTTCATTCATCAGTGTTTTGAGCTGACCTGAGACTTACCATTAGGAAGACCAAGGATATCACTTTAAGAATTAAAAATCCTGAAACTGAGGATGACTTTTCAGAATAAGATAAGGATTGAAATAAAGATTGACATTGAGAAAAAGATCGAAAGAGAAGGAGAAGGAGAATAAACTTCTGACAGGAAAGAAGTTCAAAGAAATAAGAATAGTTAGTGAAGAAAGATCAGGAAGTGTGGAGGAGGATGAAATGTTTAAAGATATTAGTTAGAATGTGAAGAAGAAGCACAACTAATCTTAGTGGGAAAGGTTAAGTTATTAAAAACCTGTTGAATAAACTTCTGGAGAGAAAATAGAGGAAAAACACTGTCAGGGTGGGTATTGTGCGAGAAAAGAAGAGTGAAAATGCAGGTAAATACAACTGGATATCCAGTGGACTGGTCTCAGAGTTGCCAAGTACAGTGCCCGGCAGTTTTGAAGGGTAGGTGAGATGTCCAGGGCAGATGTGACATGTAAAGAGACTTTCCACTCTCAGCTAGTTTTGGTAGGATAGATTTGAACTGCCAGGTTGGAATATCCTGATAAAGGAATTATCTTCCTTCTGCTTTTTCTGTTCACGTGTTAACAAGATCTTCAGGCACCATTTAAACAGAGTAACAGTTTTATCTGGCATTTCTCTTACGGGAGGGGAACACAAAGTATCCTTTTAGTATATCCTCTCAGTTGCAAAAAAACATAAATAGTGATGGCTTTGATTTATATCTTTGTGTGCCAGGGAATTGGTGCTGTGTTAGAAGAAGGTGCTGATGTTTGTGCTTTATTATTTCCTAAATAAAAAGGAAGGAAAGCAGCAGACTCTGAAATGGAGAAGAGTGCTTTTCCTAAGCCACTTCAGAAAGAAGAGAAACCAGCACTGCTGCATCCAGCAGAGATGAGAAGAGAGATCCAGTACTAGGGCTAGAGAATGCCACACAGTACTGTTGCTTGGAGCTGACCTTTTCTATATAGCATTGCAAGAGCTGAGATAAAGGAGTGACTGATGCTGGAAGAAGGAATTTTTTTTCTGAGATGGAAATTGCAGCAGAGCAGGTAGATATAGGAGAACAGAGGATTTGTTTAAGAATCCCCGTAAGATTTTTGTGTGGCAAAAACTTAATGCCACTATATGTTATTAGCTATAGAATATGATCAGTTATGGTTGGTAGGGGAATTAGATTAAAAGATTTGAAATTATGACACTGATAAAGAACAAACCCAGTAACCAGATTTGAAGATGAAAAGCAGTGGCTGCTCAGCCCAGTTCTTCAGACCTGTTTTGCCAGGGATAAAGTCAAAACAAGCCCTTCAAATCTCACATCTTGGCCTGGTATTGACTGCCAGAGCATCAGAGGAAATGGGACAATATAGCAAATGCCAACATAGCCAGTCTCTTCCTGCCATGGATGACATTAGCTAAGCTGAAGGTGACTTAGAAAAGTGGAAATAACGTGACACTGATAAAACACTTTTAGTCCAAGATCTTGAATGAGATCCCAGTCAGACTCCCGTTCCATGTGGAAGGAATTTGTGCTCCTGCATAACATGCCCTGCACTTCATGGCTCTGAAGTTGTCACTAGAACCTGTCCTTCCCATGTACTCCAACTTCTTTCTCCTGGCTTTCGATATTTACTTAACAGTAATTCAAAAATTGAGCCTACTCAGAAATTTAACTTGATCTTGTAGAAACAATCTCCACATTTAGTCCCTAAATATGTTATTTTGTGTTCTGTAGTTTTAAATTTCATGCCACTGCAATCAGTCCAACCGTCAATTGGACTGGCAATTTTCTTCTATGCATTATGGGATGCTTCTCTGTGTTTAAAACTTCCTCTCCACTTTGACTCATTTATTCCCAATTGCCAAGACATTTTTTGAATATATTATATGTGATTTGTCCCCTCACCACTACTTTTTGAACCCTGCACACAGCTGCTTCTTAGACTGACTATTTTAGCCTTCAACATAGTATGTCAGCAGCTCCTCTTCAGTGTATCCCCACATACTTTCTTGTAAAAATTCCCCTGCAAAAAATAACTCCCATGTAGCATTGTATTAGGCTCCCTTCTTAAGTGCGGGTAAGAAATCCTTTGTGTTTCTTTTGTCTAGAAGGAACATAAATTATCTTAGCAAAAACTAATATGAGGTATTAATCTGGCCTTCATTTTTGTAATTACAGGCAGTACGCTTCACAGCTTCCTGTGTATATATTCCAAATTTCATTGGCTTATACTCTTTAAATTAAAAATATATGTTAAATAGTAAATGAGTAATGTTTAGAAATGTGAGGCTGGATTCTCAGCTTGCATAAAGCATCTCTCACTTAGCCATGCCATTTTTCACAAGCTGAGAACTTGGCCTATGACCTCCTTTCACTTATTGTATCACGTGATAGAAATAGAAAAAAAATAAAATCAATGCGATTTTCAGAATTTTTCTCTACATAAGGAAAGTCAGGAAAACAGATGTTCCAGAGTTCATACCTGTTAACAAATATTTTAGGAAATAGAATATTTTTACATTCAGAATTATTCATAGTGCATTGGTTTTTAGTTGTTTTGAGTTATTGAGATCATAATTAATAATACATTTCCTAAATAAGGGGTGTTCTAAATGGATTAGCATATATAAATATATATGTGTTTTCATATGCACATATTAAGTTTAGCAGCTCATCAGTGTATTGTGTTCCAGATTTGAATAGCACTTTAAAATGCGGCAACAAATAGTCAACTAAAAAACAAAAAAGGAAGGGAAAAGGAAAAAAAAAGCTTAGTACTCAACCATAGAACTATGCCTGGCTTTGAAAAGGGATAAAGACTACATGGAACTATTTCGAGTGTAAAACAGTAGATGGAAGAGTGAGAAGGAAACATCCAGACAGGGAAGACTGTGCCATAATTCTGCACTGGGATGTCATATGCCTTTGTATAGGTGAGAGAAATGTTATAAAGAGAGGAAGGCTGTTTCTGCCTGATTTGGCAGGTGTATTTATCCTCTTATGAGGATAAATAAGTGATGCAACTTAAACAGTGCAGAAAATGTTTTCGCAAAAAAAAAATATGATGCTGCATTGTGTTATTTTGGGAAAAAATAATTATTAACAAAGTATTTGACCGCACTCACAGCTCGTGCTTTTGTTTCAGGACAGTAGGTGGGATTGGCAGTGGCAGAGACAGTGCATGAATTAAACACGATCAGGAAGAAAGAATTTTCCAGTCTAGAACACTGAAGAAGGCCCTCGTGAAAGAGCAGTTCCTTATTTCCTGCAGTCAGATCAAGGGCTGCGCTGGCTTTGCACAACCAAGTGCAGGGTTTCCTGTGCACTCCTGCCTCTCAAAGCTTGTGCTGCACCCTTCTTTGTTGGGTTATTGTTTCCAGTGCTAGCTGGGTTTAGCTAACCAAGGATGCTGACACATGATAATGAAGTTATGTCTTCATTTTACTAGGTAGACAGCTGCTCTGAAGTTAGGATGTTACGGGATTCCACAAAGTTTATTTTTTTTTAAGGCAAAACAGGTAATGATAGAGTTTGATGTTAAAATTGATGAAACAGACTATCTAAATAGACTTGTTCAGAAATATGGGCAGGAAAGAAAACAATACACCAGGGTAAAGCAGAACTCAAGACAGATTGATCAGAGGGAGCAGAAAAAGATATAGTTAGAACTGAAGACTGAATAAATTCTCGAGCTGTTTAGTATTATTCTGGAAAAGTATGGCTGGCTGTGACAAGAATGTTCTGAAGACTTAACAGAAGAAGGGGTGATCAAGGTCACATTTGTGACACGAGAAAAATACTACACTGAAAGTTGTTGACTTTTTGTCAACAGGAGAAACAGATAAAAAGAAAAAAAAGGGAGGGGGGAGATGTATCCCAGAAACAACCTAGCTATGCTTTTAAAATTCGAATTAAATTTTGAATTTACCCCAAAATATGCACAGAGAATTTAAATTTTATTTAAAAAAAAAAACTTGCTGGAAAAGTATGTTAAATTTCTTTTACACTAAGACAATGCTCTCTCTCAAAAATCTGATGTCTAAAAGCATAGTTTCTATAGATGTTTTCTCTTTAACTTCCATACTGTGTTTGCTCAGTTTACCAGCCCAAATAAGTTTTTGATCTTTTTAACATTGTAGTTCCTGTCTAGCAGATGCAAAGCAGTATTCTTCTGGTTTCAGAAATGATTTTCAACAATAGAAAACAAAATTGAGATCCAAGAATGCCTTTTCTTTTTCCTTTTTTTTAGCAAGGCTGCCAAAAGCACAAAGAATGCAGTCAGCCTCTTGAAAGCAAAGTAACTCCCAGGGCACTGCTTGTCAAGACTCTTCAGAGCATTCTCTTCTGTGGATTCTCAGACACGTAGGACTGGCTGTCCATTATTGACATTGCTGCCATGGCTGTGGAGCAGAGGAGCTACTGGGGGTGTGCATCACACGCACACCTGGACCTTTGCAACTCCATGTGAGTAACTTCAGTGCCTTCTGCTTTACTTGTTTTTAGGAGCAAAGTTGCCCTCACGATTACAAGCAGCACTTTTGCTGCTCTTCTCAGCAGAGTTCACTCTCTATGTCAGACTCTCATAGTTTTTGTAGAGCAGAGACTTTTGAAGCACTTTCCTGAAATGTCTAAAATGTTCTGGGTGTGTTGCTCATGATTTGGTACATAAGGGAGAGGTTTTCATTGCTAGTGATGCCTATTTGTATGTTAAAAAGATAATTCACTTTATAAATACCTGTGAGTAATTTCCAACTTTCTTTTCAGCATGTCAACAATATAACAAATTAAGAAGAAACAAATTATAATTTAATACAACTTCCTAAATGCTCCCTCTAAAGTCCTTAACACTAGGATAGAATAAATATACTCTCTATAATAATATATTATACTATAAATAAAATACTCTCAGGAGGCTGAAGACCAACAGGATGTAAGGGATTGGTTGAAAATAGGGTGCTGTATTCCGACCTGACTAGGAAATCTGAGCAGGATACAGAAGATAAAGAGGGACCCTTTGGAAGGCAGAGAAAATTGTGTCTTATTATTTGATTGCTCCCTACTGTAGCATCAAACACCCTTCAAATTATTTAAAATTAAGACTATTTCTCATCATCTGTAGCATGTTAGTGAAAGAATTGATTTCTCCTTCCGCAGATATTCTCTCTGTTACTAATTCCCGCAATTGTATTGAGTTTCATGTATGTTTACTTGTTCAATAGACTCAGGATTAAATACAAAATTATCTGAATTTTAAATTTGACTGATTTTGTTAACTTAAAAATAATTAATTTTAAATTCTCAGCTATATGAAAGGCTTTTGTTCCAGACTCATTTCTTGGTGTTTTATGACTGAATGAACTTCACAGCTTGACTTAAGGAAGGGCCTCTAATATTTAGATAAATGCCACTTGTCCACATGCGGATGTTTTCTAATTTATTTGAAATGATTTACACAAAGTTACTTATTATGTTCTGTCAATAGCTGCTGTACAATTACTTTTTTCCAGGTTTCCAAACTATAAGGACTCTTTCTTCTATATGGCCATCCACGTCTCACATCTCCTTGTCCCCAGGGGGATGAGTTTAACCCCTTGAACTGGGTATCTTCTGTTCTCTGCTCTAAACTTAAATTGCATTGTTTTTAAGATAGTCAAAAGACTGTTTCTTCTTGCCCTAGGATCCTTTTTGATTTTGGTATCAGGAACTTTCTGACTGTTCCTTGTTAAAATAATAGATGAAGAAAAATCCCTTTAATTACAGTAATTTATCTTGCTAAAGAAAATTGCACAGAGACTGTGTAATGTGTCAGACTGCGCTTCAGTTTCTGGACCAGAACATTTATGAAACCGCACAGTTTTATATTCCCGAGACAAGGCTGGACTAGACAGGCAGACTGGGCATTCATCATTTTTTAGGGGACTGGGACAGAGTTCCCTATTCTCCATGACATTCCCCCTGAGGGGCTATCCTTGGATTTGTGCAGAATTATTGAGACAATTGAGGGTGGGGAAGAGTTTCTGTAAGAGAAAGGCTGACGTAAACTAGAAAGAGTTGATAAAAGAGGAGTAACTGGAGGCTGCTATAATCATTACTAGTATGAAGAAAGTCATCAGGAATGATTCCTCACTGTCCCACTTTTCAGAACAAAAATTTTGGGAAATAATTTCTTGTAAACATTAGGTGTAATCTAATCTGCTTGAAAGATTAAGTCACCCTCATTCATTTTTAAAATATCATACATTGGAGATATTTTTCAACTTTTCTTTTTGTCCCTACTGCAGTTCCCATACAGAAATTTGTTTTGAAAGAATCCATGAAGATGACCCCTGACAGATTCGACTGGACTCATTACTGTATGTTGTTCCATAGCACAGTATCACCTTAATTGATCTTTTTTTTTTACTACATGATTTGAGTGATAAGAATATAAAGTGTGCATAAAATCAATACCCAAATCAATAAAATAATTTTTTTCTTTTATAAATCATATATACACCTATAAATATGGCGTGCAGTTTTCCCCTGCTATTTCTGGACAGCTCTAACTTTGTATGAGCTTAACTGCATTATTTAATTATTTGCATTCTATTTTGTTATTTAGTAAGCTCCTAGATCGGATGAGAAATAATGAGAAGTCTTTCAGAATGCAGATTAATGCAGGATTTTTTTTTCTCTGGCTGACATCTCCTATAGACTGACTGTACAAATGTCATCTGGGAAAATAATATTTGTCACAAATATATTAGCATGAGGAGTAAAGTAGAAAAATATTTTAAACAAAACCAACTTGTTGTGTGTTTCTCTGTTTCTTTTTCTTTTTTTTTTTTTTAATGGAAGACCTGTATTTCACACCACTGTTAATCCTGCAGAAATCATGGCAGAGATCTCTTCATCACTGACCGCTTGGGCAGGATGTGGCCAAAGCTTTGACAGAACAGGCAGTGCAAAGGGTCACATAATGCCATCCAATTCTGTTTGAGCCTGCAGGTTTGAAAGGAGGCTCAGCCATGAAATAGGATGCCTTTTCCCATGCTCCATTATCTCACTGAGATTTAAATAAAAACATTGGGAAGTGAAATAAGTTGAGAGTTCTTTGGAGAATGACAGGAACAAACCAAGTAAGCAAAGAATCACTGCTTTGGCACCAGCAGGGCATGTGTCTGCCAGTCTTCCTGAGCTAACAACTTCCTGCAAAACAACTGGTAGGGAATACAGTCATCCTAATGACAAAATGCTCTGAAGAAGTAACCTTAAAAACATTTAGTTTTGTACCCAGCAATTTGTAAATTGTCATGATACTGTTAAACACAAAAGCCACCAGCTGCAATTTCTTCAAATTCCAACTTCAGTCATCAGCTGTTGCTTCATCATCAGTTGTGTAAGAAAATTATCTAGAAATCAAATTGCTATTGCCAGTCCAACTCTTTCTGTGGAGGCTCTCAGAGGTAAGAACTTTTCCTACTTCAGATGTCTTCTGTTGTCAGCTCAGTGTGAAATGAATGCTGCTGCACTCAAAGTCATAGCAGAACCAGGATTTTACAACAGCTCTTAGATTTCTACAGCCGAAAGAGAAATGCCCCAGCTTCTTGGTGTGTTTGTTCTCAACATCAACGCCAACTGTTTTATTTTTAACAGAGATGATCCAAATTGAAGTAATTCTGCTTTCAAAATATTCAAATCAGACAGCACCAATCCAGCTCTGATGGCAAAAAAGTCCCTTTCTTCTCTCTCATCTTTCTTGTGCTTTTAGTCCACTCTCTTTTCCTTCCTCTGCTCAGCTTTTGAACTGAGGTGTCCCTCAGCTCAAAGGAACTAGTCTTCAGTTTGCTGTTTTGAAACCTTGCCTGGCCTCAGACAAGTGGATGTAACAGCTCAGCCCCTTGTAGGGGCGAGAGATGAAACAATGTCCAGGGGAGCCCAGATTCCTCCAATCCCCTTCCATCCAAACAGAGCACTTAACCTATACTGTCACCTCAGTGATGAGGCCCTTTATGTTTAGCACTTTCTCTGGATAGTTTAATATGAAGTAATTCCATTAATGTTTCATTCTCTTGTTTCATTAATTTTTTGAAGGAAGAATGTATTATTAAATGTTCAGTCCCTTCTCTCTTATCAGTTCAATTAAGGTACAGGAGGTACATCTGCAAAAATGTCCTCCAGCAAAACTTGAATTAACATCTGATATTTTGAGGATTAAGAAGGCCCTGAAAACCACAAAAAAGCAAAAGGTTTTCAAGCTCCTCTTATATATAACACAGAAAACAAGAAGTGCAGTTACTATTTTGTTATTAAAGAATAATGTTTCAGCTTGTAATTGCAAATTGTAAATGTGACATAAAGTCTACTCTTTAAAATAAGTATCCTTCTGGATGAGGGCTTTTCCCAAGTGTATTTAGCCTTTCCTTCCCAAGACAACATTTATCTCTGCTTTCAAATCATAGGCCCTTCTCTCCACTTCTTGCTAGTTTTCTTTGTCCCTTTCCCATTTCCACATTACTATGTTAAAATTCCAGGGTTGCTACCGAATTGTTCCATTTCAGTAATTTTTAATGCTGTTTATTACCACTACTTATTTACTTACGATGCTCTATGAGTGATATAACTGCATGAGTGGTGCGTTTCCAATGGGCACCATGTCTGTTTATTTCTAAATATTTGGCTGTGGTGTAGTTCATTTTACTCTCCATAATTCAGCTGACTTAAGAGTTAGATGACACAGTTAGAATGAGCCCACCTCAGCATGAGAATGCTGTTTTAAACCACCATTAGTTTTGTGAAATTAGTCTGCTCCGTACAATAGCTGTAGTAGATCCCAAATTACTGGGAATAAGATTCTCCATGCAGTGGGTGGTAGAGAGACTTGAACAGGGACCTGACAGCAAAAAATGCTCCAGTTTCACTTTAATAAAAGCAAGATTCATGAAAAATCCATTTTCACTAAGTCTTACCACTTACGATGTGGCTGGGTAGTGGCACCAACTGCTCAAGGGCCTCACTCAGGCCGTGCACAAACAGAATAATTCTGTCCCAACAAACCCTCACATCAGCGTCCTGCACAAATGCAACTTCCCTTGGGATTGTGCCATGTACAGCCCTTCCCCAAAGCGGTAAGGCAGGTTGTCAGAGTTCCCCAGAGTTGATTCCTCCTATCCTGCTGGGATTCCAGAACCCTCACATTCTCTCCATTCACCCCCACTTCCCTACACGTGGTTCTTTTCCCTATCATTCCTGCATTCTATATAGTGCAAGCAAAGACGTACAGTATTTTGTTTTGGATTTTTTTAAATATGCTGTGCCTAATGAGAGCCTATATTCCTGTGTGTATGTTACAGAGTGTTCTGTGTAATGCCAATCATTCCTTTGACTTTAATGCCATACTTGCGGAAAACTTTCTGATTAATGAGTTTTTTACCCGTGTGAGCAAAAAACGAAGGGATGCCATTTAAGCCCAGTGAGTTGTGGAGCAGGCAGAGGAATCAGCATAGGGTTGTTTATGGATTTGACTGACTTCCAGCTTGTTACACAACTAAAATAGTGAAGGAATATTCTTGTTTTACCTTTTAATAGAGCACTGTGCTGTACAATATTTTCATCTACTGAAAATGTTTTTTATAAAGTATGGATAAAGCATGTATCTTTAAAAAAAATTCCCACTTGTGTAAGCCAGTACATCAGTGACATAGTTGAAAACACTTAATGAAACAATGTATTAACTCAGTAAAATACAAATGTAAACTGTATATTAATTTCTTTATGTGCCCTCTTATACTCATGTTTTATTAACTTTTTAATATTATCAAGTATCATGCTAGAGTGTGATACTCCTCCAAATAAGATACTATTTTTACTCGGTTTATGAAAATAAATGAGATTCCAGATTAGCATTTTGATTTTGCATGAAAGCACATAATGGTTTTTTTTGTATTCCCTGATTGTTTCAAGGGCATTGTATCACACCATAAAGCTGAAGACTCTTTCATCTTTCTTCAGATAAAGTTGCTAATTACTCTTAATTTTACATGATATTTAAAGACTTTAACATTCATTATTACCATCAGAACCAAGTCCTAACATTATTCAGATTAGGAAGACACTAGATAGCTTTTTTTTTTTAAAACGTTTCTCTTGCAAAGTAGAGTGATGACATACTCCGCCACCGCCTCACTCCCTTCCCTGACTAGAATTTTATCAGAGTACAAATGTTAGGAAGCTCAATGAAAATACAGTTTAATGCAGCCAGTTAAATTGCCTGAGAGGAAACAGTGCATACAGCTTTTTTAAAGCCTTTCCCCTCAGGCCATTAACTAAGAAACTGGTCACTAACTGCTGGTAACAAACCATTTTGGAGGAATTATTGCTATTACCAGAATTCAGTGGTTTATGGCTACATTTTGTTAAAGACATTAGGAACTGTAACATGGACGAGCCCGCGGTACTGGAAAAAATCCTTCTTTTCCCTTGTGATTAACAATAGCTTTTCTTCCAGCCCAGATGTCTTGAACAGTGGTTCCATTATTTCTCATATCTCCCAATGCTGCAAAAAAGGCTTTTCATTATGGCCAGGATTCAAATGAAAAGAGTGAAACTATAATACTGACTTCTGGAAGAATATGGCTCTTGTAGAAGCCACTGCAAGTAGACCAGGTTTTGACGATTTCCAAGAGTTGTAGCTGCCGCAAAGAACTGGTAGAACAACACAGAGCAGCTTTCCCTTCCTGTGATCAGCTTGATCACGTAATCTATAGTATTAGCAAAATCGGCTCAGCCTCAGTTGTAAAGGAAAACACAGAATTCAAGGAAGTTCAGCACTTAATTAGGAAAAGTTCTGTGGAGATCCAAAAATCTTTATTTTATTCTTTTTTTTTTTTTGTTCAAGGAACTCCATCTAAGAAGATATTTTGACAGTTTGGTTGTACAAATGATATTGTTGAGTTAGAATGCAGATTACAAACACATTATTTGCATGGCAAATGTGTTCTTCACTGTATTCTATCCCCCTCCATCTTTTAATTTAAAAAAAATATCCTAGATCAGAACATATCATTAGCTGTGCTTCTTAGTGAACCTGACTTTTCTCAAGAAATTTACATCTTTCTCTCATTTTCTGTTAAGGTTTCTTACTCTGTTTTCTCACCTAAAGAATTATAATGAGGTAGAGAGAATGAGATCTATGGGGAAAGCAGTGGACCTAGAGACTAAAGGTAAAAGGATGATTGATGGTATGAAATTACCATAAAAGTACAATCAGGATCAGATTTTAAAATGAATTTTTAAGCAGCCTAAGAGATACTCTTTGATTTGTAGTCTGGTGGAATGGATAATGTCTCATTCAGTGGATAAAGTTTCTCACTGTGTGACTTGAGCTTTTTCTGATCTTTCTGACTGGGAGTAAAATGGAACCAAAGCATAAAGTGGTTTTTAATGCTGAAAATATCAAAAGCAATATTCTTAATGTCAAAACCTAGGCGTAGCAGGTGAGAAAAGAAAAATAAATATAAGATAATTATAGTGTTGGTATTATTGTATAAAAGACACTATTGTTTTAAGCACCCTCTTGGATCTATAAAAATATTTTAAACATAAGTAAGGAAAGGGTCAGATCTTTATGTTGAAATGTAAAGCCTCCTAATCTTTAAACACTTTAAAATTTAAGTATTTGTGATTTTGTTAAATCAATTTTCAATCCAAGACATATACTGTAATTTATATCTGAGCAACACAGGACATGTATTGCAATCTCTGTATAACTAACACAATTTACAGGGCAATTGGTGGGTCAGCAAAACCAGAATTTAGTGGATATTTAAGAGCATAAAATATTCTGTAAATTATCCTATATAATTGCATCAAATACTAAAATAAATTTGCAAAAGTTGAAAGTTGGAATTAGGACATTTTAAACTTTCTAATTTAGTACATTCTCATGAGGCACCTTATTGGCTCTGTAGGATTGATGTTAGAAAGCATTACATTGTCGATAGGCTTTCTTTTAAAAAACAAAATTCTTTCAATTATGAAGCCTTTTTTTTCCTCCCCGCACTCTCTATTTTGTTTATTTAATTTAGAGGATTTAAATCTGATAGTAAATTTTTCAATAAGAATCCTATTTTTTTTGTAAGCTAATTCACTCTGTCATGTAGAAGGAAATTCAGGATTAATTTTCTTCCTATTCTATATGTAATAAAGATGCTCATATATACCATTTTATGTGTAACCTCAAAGGATTTATTTTATTAAATGGATCCTTATTATATGGCTGGATATTGTGATATTAAAATTACAGACAATATTTTAAAATAGTTTAGCATTATAAAAAAAATCCCCAGATTTCCAACAGTTGCTTCTTATGACAGTTTTCATTTTTTTCCCTCCTCCTGACAGTTCCCATAATGACTTTAATCATATAGTCTGGAAATGGAGCAGGTTACTGAACAGCAACAAACTCACTGGTCAATGTCGGTGTCACTTTTCTGGGAGCAGGACTTTTTGAGCATCAAGGAACTAATTTTAACAGCCTGCTGGAAAAGTGTTAAGTGCATTAACTCCCTGTCAATCACATTTTTAGCATGCTGGCCAAATTATTATTATTATTTGGCTGAAGACATTCTATTGAAACTTATTTGTATGGTATTCTTATCTGTGTACCTTATGTGACTAATGATGATTGTTTATGGAGAGGTGCCTGTCCAATTATTTTTGAAGGAACACAAGAATGCAGAATGACTGGAAGCATCAGGTTTTTGCCAGAGAATGCCTCAGGTAAGAGGAGAATGGCTAGAGGCTATAAGGAATCACAAGAGACAAGTCAGAGTCGTAAATTGGGAAACTGACATATCTCATCTAATATACTTGCTAACTAGGCCTTTAAAAACCTTGACATTTAACTAAGTTTGTGGAAAAGTTATATATTTTGTCCTTTTCTATTGGCTATAACTCATTAATATGATGAACTGAGGTGTTTATAATCATTATCAGCATTAGCAGACTAGCATATGGGATCATTTAGAGATCCAGTTAAGCACCTAAAAACTGCTCAGTTGTTTGTGTAGATTGAGCCTTTTTCAAAGTCAAGTCAGTCAAAAATGATATTGCAAGTTATTTACCCTTTTGGTACTTCAGTGTGTGAAATACGATGAAAGAATGCTGGTATTCAGCTGAGGCATTTAAATAATGCTTTGGAAGTCCTGGCCTGCTTAGAACAGACTGCAATCCTTACTGTAAAACAGAAATTTCTGATGGTTTCAAGAAAAAAAGGTAGCACAAAAACAAACTTTGCAGTGAATGCTGCCTATTAACTCAAAATGATTTAAATACATTAGGGGCTTAACTTTTTTTTTCTGGTGAAAATAAACTTTGTCTTTACCCATTAATGTTCCAAGGATAAGACATTACTGGGTAATTAAATACATGCCCTGTGCTGATTCTGACCCTATGTATACAGATTTTTATATAGGGGGAAAATAAAATCTAATTTCTATTAAAAGAAAAGAAAACTAACAAAACTTCAAGCCATGGAATTCTGTGAAATGAACAACAAAAGGAACTCGCTTCGGTGTGAAAAGTGGAGATGATCACAAAAAAAGCAGAAGGAGGCACTGTAGCTCAATAGCTAGAAAAGAGTATGTTTTAATTTCTGAAGAGCTCTTCTCTCTGAAGAATTAAATTAAAACAATATACTTTGCAGGCAAGCATTTTTATTCTTAGGACTTGTCATAATTTTTTCAAAAAACAGAGAAAATATGAAGAGCGCTAGTCAATGGAGGGAGGGGGAAGCTATTAAGGATTGTTTTCCCAGGGCAGGAAGCTGAAATTCAGTAGGAAGTGGCATTTTGACAAGCACTTTGTATTTCCAAACAAAATGGAATCTTGCTCATTTAGTGCAACTGGAAAACGATTAATTGAGGCAACCCCCCCCCACTTTAATCTTGCACATGAGAAACTGTATTGACTTTTAGAGGATTTGAGTTAAGTCTACCAGCACCAGGAATTCTTTCCTTTTACCTAATGTATTTTGGAACATGAATAAATTATACGGCTACATATTACAGTAGGAGAGAAAATGACTACTACTTCTCAGGCTGTGTGACGTTTGCCATGCTATCCCCATTTTCAGCAGCTCATAACTTTCTGAAAACTTCTGGCTTCTGGGTGAAATTTTTCATAGTTTAGGTCTCTGTTGGATGAAAATTATTTTTTGAAAGTTTGAGGGACTCGTTCCATTATTTCTGGATATGTGTGAATAAAAACATATAGCCCATCAGGAAAACAGTCTTGTTTCTTCTGCACTGTACTGTCATCCAAATGGAGAGTCGAAAGGGGATCATTTTATGGGAATTTGGGGTCTGCAAATGAATAATTTCATGTCTGCTCAAAGAGTTGCCTAGTTACTTTTGAAAACAATGAAAATCTTGGAGGAATTTCCAGTTTCATCCACTATGGTGCTGAATTCCCTAAGCTCTTTTCCTCAGCACATTTTTTCAGGTGATAACCACACAAACTTGTCAAACATAAGTGTTCTTTATCTGGTCACTTATGATCAACAATTACTTGGCAATATTTTGACTGGCCTGAGATCGCTGAAGACTGTATGCTGGGTTATATTCAAGTAAGCCTTCAGATATAGGGAAATGAAATCAGAATGTTCCAGCATGTGCAGGCTCCTTGAAATGCTGCATTCCATCAGGAATCTAATCTTTCAGAGGAACATGTCAGAGGACACGTTCATTTTCTTCCAGTTACACTTCTGCTGTTGGTTAAAGAAATAAGAAGGCATTATCTGGTTGGTTAAAGAAGTAAGTGTAAGTAACTTTGAAAAGCCACGTATGCTTGCAAAAAAAAAAAAATCTGACTGTTTCAACTATTTCTCCCACCCTCTTCAGGTGAGAAATTCAGTTCCACAGGTGTTTTTCTGGGAACTTTCACAGAGGTAGCAGACTCCTAAATATTGGTATTTACACCAGAAACCTGGCTACAAATTATTCTCAGCCAGTGAAGAAATAGCAAGAATATGATCTCACTCAATGTCAACAAAACCCAGTAAAACATTTTAACAAACTGCCTGCAAAAAGAGAATGAATGTAAAAACTCTTTGGTAAATAAATGCTTTAGGTAAGAATGGAAATAATTCCTATATCAAGAGTCTGAAAATTAGGCTTATAGGACAAGGCATATAATCGTGGGTTTTCTAAGTTCCAAGTGCAGTGGGACGGTTTTATCCTACAAACTTAATGACACGTTCATGATATCCATCTCTGAGTTGGTGCCAATTTGAATAAAATTACTAAATAAAAGTGTATAAGCAAAATATTTACTGCAATCTGTAGAAATAAATCCTTCTGGCAGGACAGCCTGGAAGGGAGTACATCTTCCCTCCTGGATGAAAAAAAAAGGGGAAGAGTTGCTTGCTTTTTTCCTTAAAAGAATTCATTGTCTCAACAGACAATACTTAACTGATAAATTTAGACAAGTGATTGGGAAAACTGTTTCTTTCAAAGTCCTGAATGTAATCTCCCTATCTGAATTTACAAAGCAAACATATAAATGAAAAAGAGGAAAAACAATATTCCTGTTCTTGTCGGTGCTTTGCATTCGGATAAATACCATAAAATACATCTCTGTACATGGGAGTGGATTGTTACATCTTTGCCATCATGTGAACCACACTATGCCAGGTTTTAATGCTGGGTCTAAACTTGCAGTTTGCCATTTCTGTAATGCTGTAGATGAAAACCTCAGACCCCAACTTGACCAACGTTCCAGCTCCAGCCCCAGACTTTGTTGCTCAAATATGTTGTGTTTAAGTGTTATTTTGCAGCTCTTATTACCTGCTTTCCATAGGTTAATTGTTAGGAATAAGTGAGTAGAAGTTAACTATTTGGAGTAATAGCAGCAGTTAACTGAAAAGGAGATACAAAATGTTTTTGCCTCAGTATGAGGAACTGTCTGTTTCTGTGAAGGTCAGTGAAGTCTGCAAGCAAAGTTAATACAAGCTGCATACAGTACATTAGCTAAATTTGCAAAAGCATTTTCTGGAAAGGTGTATGTACAAGTCCTCAGCTGAAAGTATGGTTAATAAATGAGCAGCTCAGTACATTCAAACTCTACATGTGTCCAAGTGCTCGAAATGCAGTTGTTGTCAGGTTGTGCTCAGCTCAGCACTGCACATGTGGCAGCTGCTGACTTCAGTGAGGCCTTCAGTCCTACACGAGTATACCTCTTTCTGCTCAATGGTTTCAAATTTTTTTTAATCAGACCTGAGACATGCACTGAACACAAATGGAATAATTATGGTGAAAAGTCTGGAAAAAACACATGGATCGTTCACATTTTTAACAAATACTTGCATGTACATTTTCTTGTCACACTAAGGTGCATGGAAAGAGAACAAGAGTAGAACAGGTCCTATCTAAGTCTTTCTTTATTCTGTCATATATAAACATTTAAGGTTGAGGAACAGACAATCAGTAGCCATAGCACCCCTTGTGGCATTGTGACTGCCTTTCCAAACTCCATGCACAGGCAGAGCTGTGGGTTGGCGTTGCAGCATGGGAGGACGGAGAGACAGGGTTGGAAGCTGGATTTAGCTCTGTGCCTCCCGTTTGTTTCCCAGTAATGCTTCCTTTGTACCACTGAGCTCTCTTTCTGTAGAAGAGTCCTGTGGAGCCTCAGAAACGTGAATGTGGTGCAGGGAGAAGTGTATAAAGGCACCAGCAGAAGGTTTCAGAGCTGAGATGGAGGATGTGAAGGCACATAACCAAGCAAGAGACAACTGATAACCTCAAATATCCTTTCCCAAAGCACACTTCAGTGATCTGAGGGCCAGATAATTTTTGATACATGATACATAATTTATTTATTATTATATAACTTGACCTTGACTCGAGTCAGTGAGCTCTTGTGCTCACTTTTGTTCTATATATCCAAAACATAAATCAGTATTTCTGTTAAGCAGCTAATGCCATACATTAAAAAAATATGACATTTGTCACCTCATATGGGCAGTCCTCACCTAAGGGATATCAACTTGGTCCAGGGGCAATAGCACCAAGTTTGGTGGACCCTGTCCCTTAGCTTGCAAGACAAGCTTACTCTAATGACAAAACATTCAGTATCTTAGTTTCCTCATCTGTAGGACTTGGATAAGAACTTCCAATTTATTTGTAAATACATAAGAACACTTCAGAGAAATAGATGTTACTATTCTAACCTGGATCAGTTATGCCTGAGTCCCAAGGCATCCCAAGTCTAGGCAACACCTCCCAGTGGATGAAAAAGGCCACCAGGCTAGACAGAACACATAAAGCCGTGGGAATGGAACAATTAACTTAATCTACTTATTTTTGTCTTTTTTTTTTCCTTTCCTTCTCCTGTGTTAGTTCACCTGGTCCTGTTGTGCGTGAGCAATCTAGGCTTGGCCATTTGAAGTTACTATGTTGAACAGACTTGTTTATAAATAACACTCACAGAGACATCTCTGCAGTATCCAAGACAAGAAATAGCCAACTCCCCTCATTCTGTTTTGGTCACTTCCTAGTCTCAGTGCATTCTTGGCACACATACAAATAATCTGTTTGGTTTACAAGAGGGTACATCATGTGATATTATTGATGAAAAGAGTTTTAATAGTCTTCCTTTCTGAAAATAACTCCAGAAGTGACATCTCCATTAGGTTCCTGTTCATTTTACTTCTTCCAAAAGCCTGCAATATTTTCCTTTCTTTTGTTCAGTATTGTTAATAATCAGTCCCAAGTGTGACTTTAGCTGTGTTCCTAATCTTTAGTTGCATCAACTGTGTTATTTAGATGTGCAGTTTTATTTTTATCAACACTTACATGAGTCTTTAAAAGGCAGTTGTTTTATCTTCAAAAATTTTTCAGTGTTTCTATCTACAGTCTTTGGGATGCAATTGCCTGATGCTCAGTATACCTGGCTGTAGGAAACTGCATTTATTTTCACTATTGCTTAAGAATAAATGATTTCTCAGAAAAGAATTGCAAGGAGCATACATCCCTTTCCACCAGCAGGTATTGCTTGCAGTGGTATCAGGGAAAGAGTCCTTCACTATCTTTAAAAATTGCTTATCCATTGCAGGTTTAATTACAACAATCTTCTAGCAATTGAAACCTTCTCTTACAGCTAACCTAATCTGAATTCAGATAGGTTAGACCAATGTATTGTTGATATTAAAAAGCACAGATTAATTTTAGGAAAGCAGCTGACCTCAGTTTCCTTTAATCAATTATATATACACCATTCAGTCTTTAATAACTATTGTTTTTATAAGTCTTGCAACTTAGAAATTTCCCTGCCCTCCAGTTCACATTTTTCTAAAACTCTCTCAACAAATTATAAAAAAAAAAGGACACCATCTGTTACTCACCCTTTCCCAGAATGACCAACACCAGCAAGGAAGCGAGATGTTTTTTAAAGCACATGCTTTGAGCCTGTGAGTATCAGGCTTACCAATACATTTTCACCAACATCTGTTTGCTGTGAAATGCACTATTACTCCCATTTATTGATAAAGAACTGAAGTAGAAGACAATTTACTCCATCTCATACTGAGGAGTTATGATACGACTATGAGAAAGGTTGAATTCCCTGATCTTGATAGAAGGTTTTAAAAACATATCACACAAAATTATTGACCAAAGAGAGATAAACTTGGCTATGGAATTAATAATGCTTCTACCATTATATGAAGATGAAAAGAACAATCTGTCTTATTTTAATATGACACTTCTTGGTTCATGTCTTAAAAGTCTTCCTCAAATTGCGTTTTTCGGGGTGTCTGTATAGGGTTTGATTTTTGGGGCAACTACTTGTGGAATACGTAGGGACTGATGGAAGAGTGATTTTCAACTCAACAGCTTTGAGAGTGGTAAGTGCCGTTGTCTCTGCTTTATACAGCCTGTTTGCAACTATCACTAAGGGTTTGTAGATCTATTGGAAGGATGGAGATGAATAAATACTGTTTATGGCTGTGAAGCAATTTTTGTTGGATTATTTGTGGATATAAAGAAGTTTCTCTTGACTAGTGCTGTTGGTGAATCACTAGTGGAGAATGTGACTAATTAAAATAAGAAACAGATGGTCATTGAAAACAAAGCAAAATAAGCAAGCTAAGTCTGTAAGTAAAGCATAGCCTGACTGCAAAGTCATTATTTTAGGGAAATTAAGTGTTGCCATAATAAATCCAGCATACAATAATATTTACATGCTTGTAAATTTCTTTTATGAGTTCACTGGAAAATTTTACACCTTTATAAGAAACATGTTCTTGACTTAAATCTTCAAACTATAATCCAGGTTTTCCTACTGACCATTAAACTGCTGATGCATTGCCTGTGGTAAACATAAACAAACTTGGTGGAAAATAAACACCTTTTTTTTTTTTAAAGGTATCTGTTTTTTTTTTGTTAAAGGTATCAGTGATATCCCTGATAAGGGGATATAACTATTATTGTCTCAGTGGAGGGCAGAATGTTTGAGTCAACATTTTGCCAAGACTTTTGAGCTGAATTCTTTTGTGTCTCTACAGAGACGTAGAGGAGCACTGCAACACCCCTTTGATGAGAAACAACCCATCATCTCTTGGTGGTCTGGATTTTATATTGTGTGATTTTTGTAACATACAAGATGTTTGAATTGTTAGATAGGGTCACTTGGAGTAGACCTTTGGGCTGGTTCTTAGAAAGAGGCAAAGAACTTTCACTCAAAGCATTTTTGGTGCCCCTGCTCTTCTGTGTTTTTCTGACTTCTCATTGTGAGGTGTGTTTTTGAGGGTAGTGGAGAAAAGCCATTGGCAGCAGCAGATTCTTTCATCACGTTGGTCTTTCTATCTCCTGACAAGGTTGACAGTCAGCAACTGAATATGCAATGGCTATAAATCTTGCAAAATGATTAGCCAAAGGCTATCATAATTCATACACTCCTAAAGATTGAGAAGTGTTCTATCTAGCTGGGGTGCCTTTCCAGATTTAATTCACGTTACTCTTTGAGTTAGCCTAATTGAAACAGAACAGCCACTTTGCAAATGAAAAAAAACCAAACCACCCACCCTAATATGTGTCTTTTTAAAAAAATCTTTGTAGACCTATAACTACTGAAAGCTTGACTTTGAAGATCACAAGGATCAGAATATAAAAATATATCACCCTTATAATAAATGTTAATAAAAACATAGCGAAAAAGTGAACTGCAGCTCCTGTGTTCCCTATTGCTTCTGCTCATTCTAAAAACGCTGTTTTCTTGTCTTTGTAGACCTGCAAAATTATTAAAAAGCTGCAGCAGGTTTCTTTTCTTTCCCACTAAAATGGAGCAGTTAGAAACAGGTAACTACAATCAAATGCCCTTAGCATGCACTTTACAGTTAGAAAGACAGGCAATAAATAACTTTTTAAAGCCACATGTACTGCTGTACAGCTTTGGTACTTAACTGTTTGCTTTTTCTATCTGATTTATGAGATATTGAATAGATTTTACTGGTGCTCAGTGCCACAAAACTGAGCACACTGAGGACTTCTATGCAGAATCAACACAATGTTTTAGCATTACACAGCAAGAGAGTCAAGTTAACACACCTGGTTTGTGCGTCCAAAAGCCATAATACCAACCAAGTGTAGAGTTAGACTCCTCAGAGCATGTTTTTGTCTCCCTTGCACTGGAGTAAAGATAACACTTCCCTGAAATATTGTGTGAGACTTCCCCTGTGTTTGCTTTATACATGTAGGGTAATTTGGGGAAAGAAAGGGAAGACTACTGGGACTTCAGTTAGGCTAAACTGCAGCTTTGCAGTTGAATAGTTATATTAACAACCAGTGTGTCCACTGAAATTCTGGCAAATATGTTTCTGACAGGTATTTGGATGTGCACACACAGCTTCCCTGCCCCGCTTCCCCACCCCCAATGATATGTAGAAACTTCTGATGAGACAATATTTAAGGATTTGAATGAAAATGAAAATGCACAAAATGGATTTAAATCATATGATTTGAAGATCATTTTGCCTAAGCTATGTCTCACCCTCCCATCAATTTTCAACTGATGGATCCTGGGGGAAGGCAAGGAGGAAGGAGCTATCATCCCAGCAGAGTGAGAGCTCCAATAGTGCCACAGTCATTCAGCCCAGTGCCCCATGAGGCTGTGGTGACCTGGGATCAGAAGCATAATCTCAAATCATGAGGCAGGTGAGTGCCACCAGGCCAGATTCATTTCAGGAATCATTTTACTGCAGTCAGTAAACAGACAAGAATAGGGAATGTTGACACTTACTTGTAGTTTACACTTAATTGCAATTAACCCTTTCTCATGTGAATGAATAACATTTTTAGAGTGGAGAAATTATTTTGCAATCCCATTTCTATTTCATACTTATCCCCATATGCTATTTGGTTCTTTTAAATAGTGTTAGTATTCTCTTTAACAGCTTTAAATACAATAGAACATCTCCCTTTTGATTTATAAAATATGCTTATGACATTAAAATCATGTATGGTATTAAAGTACATTAGACTAATGTAGCCACTGTCAATTAAAAGACTGATCCAAAATTGCAGGTTTTGGTCTCAGCAAAGTGTCTTCTAAAAATCAGTCCTTGAAGCTTCTAGGGGAACAATCTGGGGCTTTTTCAGTCAGCAGGGAGCTGAACTCTGAGCTCTCACTGCTCAGCACAATTCATAGCTGCCTCAATATCTTTATAATTCAAGAATTTCATCTCATCTGAAGTGTCAAAGTAGAATACAAATAGAGAAGTGATCTTTAATCAGTAACTCAAACCACAAAACTCCTGTGTTTGGAAACAATCTGGAAGCAACTGCAAGCTTCTCTGTGAGCAATCCCTCCACAGCAAGCAGGCACACACACGGTGTGTGACATGAAGAGACATCAGATTTAGCTTGGCTTGAATGCACAACAGCGTGGAGATGAATCTCCAAAAGGAAAATTTGTGTTTCTCTTTACCAAATTAATGAAGGAAGAAAGCACTCTTGGCTCCAAATATTATAAGGTGTCCATAAAAAAGAGGGAAAATAATATTTTGCCTACATTTCCAGCAAAAATATGTCTTTTCCATCAGGTGTATTTTACCAGAAGCCATTTTCTCATAATAAAAAGCAAAACTCTAGCAATCATTAGAGTCTCTCTAAAATGCATTTAACAGCAATAGCTGCAACATGGGTTTTATATATTTTCATTAAAAAAAAAAGATTTTTATTTAAATAAAATTTTTGATGGAGAAGAAAGGAAATTCTTTTAATGAAAAGATTGAAAAAGATCCTATTTGACTAATGCCACAGAAACTACTTCAAAATTATAATGGGAGAAAATTTTGTATTCATTTTTTAGACACAGTTCTCACAAACCACATATTGACAAAATAATCAGGTGCTGCTTAAAGATAGCCCTGGAAAATCTCTGTATGGTGGACCAAAGTATGCATGCAGTGTCTGATAGCTTTCTTATATGTATAAAGAAAAAACTACAGAAGGATGTGCAGTGTAGTATGGCTGGGAGAAAAGAGATTTTTAGATTTCTTCACATTTTCTCCGCAAGGCTGTGTTGGCGGCATTCATATTAATTTGATTTTGTGACTATGTTTCTTCAGTTAAGTATTCAGTCCTGCTGTAACAGATGATTTGGGATTGCGTTGGCAGAAGTAGCTCCAGCTTTCATTTTTTTTTTTTTTTTAACATTCTGCTGTTGGTCATTTCAGGCAGCATTCAAGGAATGTGCATATGAAAAGAAAAGGCACTTCAAGCTTCTCGCTGGTGTAAGAGGGCCGCTTTCATTTACATCACTGGAATGTAGAAGTAGTTTCAGAAGAGTCAGATGAGGCCCATGAGGCCCCAGTCCTTGCAGGCTCACAGCAGCGAGTTATTCATCAATGCAACGGGTTCTGTGTGCACAGAGAGCCTCAGAGAGGCCACACCGCCACTCTGCAGACCCAGGGAAGAGGCAGCCTGACAGGGGGACTCACATCCTTACAGGAGGACTCACATCCTGCCAGGAAGGATACAAGACATAAAAAGAGCTGATCTCTAATGCAAATCTCTATTTAAAAGGGCACGAAGTTCACCTTTTGAGGAGCGGATACTTTTGTTTAGGGAAATGAAGCCCGCGTGCTGCAAGAACAACACCTGCTGGTGTTATCTACACCTGCAGACAAACAGCCCCTGCCTGCTGCCTCCAAGTACCAGGAATGCTCCCTGGGCACAAGTGCTGCCCACAAGACCCAGAGTCACCAAGCTGTACTTGAGAAAGATTACACAGCCTGAGCACAGGTTAACGTCAGCATTCGGGCGAATGAGAAGATACTTATGCTTAGATATTTACCCAAGAGAAAATCCCATCATTCCTGAATTTCTGCCTCAAAACAGAACAAGGCAGCATTTCTGAATTTCCTCTTAATTTCCCACAGACCTCAGGGAGAAGAGATTCTGAGCAGTTTAACATAATGTAATAATACACAGCAGTACATAATGCTATCTACAAAAATGAAATGTGACATCAAATCATAAACATTAACTTTTTTTTTCTATGTATTGACAGTTTGAAGGTAATTACTGGAACAGTGAGCATGCTGACATCCAGAAGGGCTGTGCAAGGTAGTTCTGAGAAAAGGGAAGTAGAGATTTATCTGAGTAATGCCCAAAATAAAACCTCATTACTTAGAGTTGTTCTCCTGCCACTGGAAGAAGTAACTAAGTAGAACTCATCATTAGATTATGACATTTCTTTTAATGTTATTTAAATGGAGGAGACTCCAAAGTTTCTCAGTGGAGTTTCTTCTGCCAATACACACACGCACACACACTCATGCTCCTCCTAAAAATCAATACTAAAAAGAGAGTAACCAATCATAAAAGACCCCTACAAAAACCATGGATGCCTGTTCCAAATTTTATCGCATGGTAAACTGCTGCTACAGTTTTTCAGCAGGAATCATCAATGTAGCCCCAAGAGACCAAATGACATCTTTGTGACTGGCTATTTATCTCTATCTCACTTATGTCAGGAAAATTTGTATTAAAAGCATAACAAATGATTCTTGAATTTGTAATATCTAATTCATGTGATATAACTAACTGCTCAGTGATATATTAATGTCAATCTCAGTTAAACTGGTCCAATTTTGTTTCAGTTGCTACCAGAAATGAATGTCACCCTTACAAACTGTATTCATTTTGAATGCATTGAGTATAATGCAGTACAGTGTTACCTTCCAAAACCAATTTACAAGGGTTTTAGTATATACATGTGTTAGCATGTTAACCTGTACCAGCCCTTTAGCCAGTGAGGAATTAAAGCATGAAGATTAACAAATCCAGACTGTAAAAGCTTTTCCCTTCAGCTCTATCAGGGTAAGAACAGAGGATGAAGCTGTGAAGCTTTTTGTAAGGGAAGGGCAGTTGCTAACACAGTGCAGTAAAACAGAGAAAAACACTGCAGTTTGAGAAAGAAAGGAGATGGCCACATTGTTGCTGGCCCTTTCATGCCATTCTGGTTCATATGTGTTTACAGAGTTGTGTCTAAAAATGATTAAAGAATAAATACTTGGAAGAGTAAAGTTACTTTCTGAGGGAAAGGGAAGGGAAATGCAGGGGGTGCAAGTGAAATATATGTAGGCAAGGAATGAGGAACACCTGCAGAGAAGAAAGTGTGAGCCATGAAGTACAACTCAAAGGCTTGAAAAGAGACTGTAAGACATGTAGCATGAAAGAAGGGGGAAAGGACTCTTACAAGGACAGCTCAGGCCAAAGACTAAGAGGGAAGAACATGGTTTAGGAGAAGGAGAAATGCAGCAGAGTCAAAGGCTATTTTGGTCTTATGAAACCAAGAATGCAAATAGATGACGGGGAGAATTAGTGAAATTTACAAAAATATTAATATTCAACAATTCTAAATAAAATAATTTCCCAGTCTTGAAGCTGTAAAATTACAGGTATAAATGAAGCAAAAGGTTATCTCTTTTATGAGGTTGAGAAGCTGCAAGCCAATTTCTGTAAGATTTTGGATTTGCTTTGGTTTGCAGATAGATGAAAACTATTAAACAGCAGTCTTAATTTTGAATAAAGGACTTAGACATTTTTAAGCTTTTAAGCAAATTGAAATAATAATACTGAGGTATATGAGTTTTTCTTGCATATCTGGGGTAGATAGTACTTCTAAGCCTTATTTAATGTTTCAAATACTTGAAAGACATTTCATAACTGAGCCTTTAGCTGAAAGACCAAGTTAAACACACATATCCAAGAGAGCAGGCCACAGTGATGGGTTTAGGACTGGGTAAACCAAGGACTGTTAAGAGCTGTCAAGATTTTCTGGAGTCCATAAAGAAAATATCAGCTCTTCTTTAAGGTTAAAATCATCTCCATCCCTTCCAGAAAGCAAGACAGATTTCCCAAGCAATTGTGTTGCAATTTTGGAAGACTCAGGGGGGTTGTTGATGTACAGTATGCTCACTGTAACATTTAGGATAAAAGGAACTGGACACTTTTGAAAATGGTCTGTCATGGTTTCACTCTATTGGAAGAAGACCAATTGGTTGCAGGTAGAACACCAAGACATGAAAATCAAGTTCTAGAAATCTCTGTCTTAAAATTAATACGCCCAGAAGCAACAAATGCTCTCTGCCCTCTGCAGCCTTAGTTTCCCTGCAGTTACCATCTCTTCTGTCTCTTGAAATGACCTCCATGGCTTTGTTTGTACAACTCATTTGCATGGTTGCTGGTCCAATGTGTGCACTTCCTCGATATCTTAGTTTGTGAGGGATCATTTGCTGAACAGGGTTTCACAGGTTGTTGATCACAGTGTGCAAATGTTTACAATCAGGGAGGGCATACAAATACAAAGCATTGCCACCAGTTATTAAGTGGCATCTAGAATCAGATCAAGCAAATTTTCTGCTATGAACACAATGCAGCACTGAGCATTCCCCCTGCCCCACCAACTGAAGAGAAGCTAATTTTGTTTTCCATTTTATATTGCATTTCAGGGAGCATATGGCGACTAAATGTCTTTCAGAGTTTCTGCTAAATATTTATCTCACAAAGGTTTACAAAGAGTAAGAGTCAAGCAACTCTGTGGCTGCTCCAGCAAAAGTGTCGGAGAAAGCAAAGAAACCTTCACTGTCCCCCAGTCAAACTTACATTTTTTGCAGACTTGTCCCCTCAGACCATAGGTTTGACACTAAACTTTGCACACCAGTCTTGGACGTTTCCATTCTTGGCTCACATTCATGCAGCAGAATTATTTAGACAAGCTCCAATTTCCCCAGTTTGGAATGTGAGGGAAAATGTATGGTGCTGCCAGGCAGAAGATTATATCTTCGTTTTGGTGGAGGTTTCAGGCTCTTCAGAGAGCCTCTGGTTGTGGCTGTCACTCTCTGCCACACTCAGAGGCTTTTTTTATTGTCCCTGTCAGTTAGCAGCCCAAGGTTACTGCCAGCTCTCTGTCAGTGCTTTGATTTTTGTCAGCTATGGCCAGGTCCTTTTAGTTATCTGCTATCTTTTCAGCTTTGTTCAGCCTGAGCTCTACTTGTCTACTAATTAGCTCTTTGGAGATTTCCCTTTTAAAACTCACTATCACAGAGGACAGGAACCGTTCAAAAGTTTTGTGCTTCATAGAAATTCCATATTCATCCACATCCCATACAGCCATCTTTTTAAAATTAAAAGTGGCAGGTCAGGCCAATTTAAGGTATATAAGCAGCACAGCTTGTAAAAAGATACCTTTAGGTTCTTGATCAGGTATGTAGATGAATGACAGAAAAAGAAAAATAAAGGTTTCCACTGAAAGGACCTAGGTGTACAAATAAAAAAGAAACTATCATTCTATGTAACATATTCTCATTTTCTTTATCTTCTGGTGTGCAAATATTGTGCTAGCTGAATATAAAAGTAGCACAACTTTAGGGTACAAAAAAAAAACCACACTGTAACAACATCAAGAGTGGTCTTACATCAAGGAGGGCCCTGAGGATGTCTTTGTTGTCAACTTCAGAAGAAAAGAGAGGAACAGAAGAGGAAACTGGCAGAAGGAATAGATGCCAAAGAGAACTCAAAGGATTAGGTCCGGGTGAGGTGATCGGTATTCGAAAACAGTCTGCCTTCTGGCTCTGATCTAAGGGAATAGGCTGGCAGCAAAGCCAGAGGGCATAACAGCACAAACACACCTTCAGCACACTGCTGGAGGCTTGCCTCAGTGCCTCAAAAATTGTGGTAGCAATTAGAAATAAATGTATATAGAGCAATAGGCGAAAGTGCTCTATTTATGAATAAAAGTCCTCTTTTTACATAATACTAGGTCTACTTGTATCTTCTTTTCCTTCTTTTTTGACACTTGGTACGTTTTTCTCGTGGTATCTCATCGATGCTGTAAGTTGCGCCTACATTGCACTTACATAGTGTTAATGCCTGGAAGATGAAAGTAAAAACCTTTGAATATATTAATGCTATAACACAGATGTCTTACTTTTTATACTCCTTTTTTTAGAAATATGGTGTGGTTAATAATGATGCAGATTGTGCTGGATGGATGAGCAGATGAAACAGGGGAATACAGATTAAATAAAAATTTCTTCAAAGCTTACGTTTGCTTCATAATTTAACTTCTGTACTTGTCATGATAGTAGTAGCTAGGTGCAACTATGCATAATCACATTGTTCTAAAATATCCTGGTGAAACAGAGCAAACGAAATCTAAACAGCACTGCCACACTTGTTCAGACAACTGGGGGAAAAAAATGTAATTAGGAAATGTCAGCTTGGCTCCATAGATGACTATAATTATAAATCTACAGTTACAATAAAATATACACAAAGAGTTTTACAGTGAAGAACCAAACATTACTTACTGAAGGCAAGGCTGCAAAGAGACAGTGGAATAAGATGCCCAGACCTCCTTTTTAGAAACAACATCTCACACCCTTTGTGCCTGATTTCTCTTTTTTTTTTTTTCTGCTCTTGTATTTGTCTTATGCATTGGACACCAGAAAGGAACACAGATGTGGCAGCTTTTGCTTTGGTAATGGGAAAGCTCCCTTCTCAGGTCACTGCTAACCTGGGTGATGTCTGGCCAGTCTGTGCTGACTCCAGAGCACTCACACTTCTTTCTGAGAGCAGTTTTTGTTTTTCAGAGATCAAGTTTTCAATGGCCTGGGTATTAGAAGGAGTTATCAGGATAATTCTTAATCTTTAAACTCACTGTATAAATGGGGTCCCTTGCTCCTGATGTTTGGCCAGACTGACAGATCAACAAACATTTAGTTGTTTGTTGTTGTTTTTATCTTTGGATGTTTCCAGCTGCTTTTAAAACTCTCTGTAGATGGATTTGGAGACTTAACACATTTTTGGTATTTCTTGCATACTTATTGTATTTCAACATATTTTACTGCAATATCGTAACTCTGCTGTTTTCAAGATTCAATCATAATCTTTTCCTTGTTGGATTAATCTAAATTTGGGCACAAAGGTAACATAGATATTTCAGCTATATGCATTGAAAGCATTTTGATGCCACCTGCTACTGGTTTTAAGAAAAGTTCTGACAGTCACACTCATTTTCAAATTGATTTGCAATTGTCAAACAGCAAAATTGAACTGACCAAATTTTGTATTAAAAACCCCAATTCATTACTTTCATAATTTGCGTTCCATTGATAACAGCAATTTTGATATGAAAGCTGCCTGGTGTAGTTTTTGGAGTAGAAATGTTCCAGACACTTTCTCATTGGCATCACGTTTCCTGTCTGTCCCTACCTGCTGAATCCAGCATTTGTGCAAGGAACAGCTGGTCCCCTGCTCCAGGGTGACATATAGCATGCACCAACCTGAAGCAGCTGTGCCCACATTGCAACTTTGTTCCACTGACACCTTAAATGCTTGGGAGCAATTTAGTTCAGAAAACTTAAGGATATTAAAAGTCTCTCAGTCTGCTTTTCCTCACTAGGAAGGAGGCATACTTCAGGTGTGGGTGGCTGTCATGTTCCTTTAGCCTTTCCAAGTTGAAGAAATACTTACAACAGAGAGCAAGTGACCCCTGTATAACACTGTTGGCAGTCATTGCTTGTTTTCCCCTTATTTTAGTTATGCTTCCCTAGCTTGCTTGTAGATGCAAAAGGATGTTGCAGGCATGATCTACCTTGAGTTTCCCCTAACCTCAAATTATTAGACCTGAGCATGCTGATCACCAGGATGCTTATCTCAAGAAACCTTCTTAGCACATTTGGCTGGCAGCATTAATATTCTTCGACAGAAAATTTAATCCACATTGTCTCTCAGCCTTCCATTTATACTCTGCAGTATGGAGATTAAGGTAAACAATTGCTTGCTTAATACAAAATTGGTCGTGAGACAGTCTGTGCTTTTCCAGTCAATTCAGATATGATTTTCTCAATTGCAGGCATCTGTTACTGAGCTTTTCTCAGTACCATCCGATAGAAATGAATTGCTCTATGCAAATGGATTTTGTCATTTTTTCACCAGATGTCATGCTGCTTATCCAAATCAAGGACTGTGCCTCTTCACTGAGTTTTTCCACTTGTTTATACTGATAACATTTAATGCATCTGCTGAATAATTTTATTTAGTTCTAGTACATTTCTGATAGACATTACAGTCCTTGAAGTACCCCTCTGTAATCTTTTAATAGCTTTGTTCCAAGCAGAGTATTTTGCTTTGACTGATTTATTTTCTTCTTCTGTGTTTTGGATTGTTTCTCCTAATATAAGAGTTGAGGCAATGCATACCCTGCACTTGTAGAGTGATTCAGGTGGTCTAAACCTGGGTGAGGATTCATAGAATATAAAAATTGCCAGTGCATTCGTAGCATGTTTGGGAATCTTCTGAGAAATGCCTCATTGTCTGGGCACTGGTGTATTGGCTGTACTGGGCAGCAAGAGAAAGAAGAGGGCACCCCAAGAGAAAAAAACACTAGAAACACATTACTGTCAACTTCAAAACAATCAGTTCATGATGAAATGTGTTCCTAGGAAAGGAGAATGCCAACAGTAGGGGATATCTCGGCCTTAATAATTTTAAAAGGTACCTTCTCTCCTCCAAAACACAGAAGTCACTTGAACTTGAGACTGTCTAAAGACCAATACCAATAAAAGAAAGAATGCAATGGAAATTTAATTGACAGAAACTGATGTCAGAAATAAGGTTTAACTAGTGGACAAAACAATGATGGTGCTGTACCCTGCTCCTTTCCCGTACCCACCCCAGCCTCCCTGCACAGAGTAGATCCTGAGGATGGATACACCAGGAATTGTGGCTATAAGAAGAACTACAGGCTTGTACCTCCAAATCAAGGTTCATGAAAAGTTCATCAAGCTCAAGACAATCACACTTTTGTTGAAATAATTTTTTTTCTGAAACTCTTGGTCATAAAATAATTCCAGAATATGAAAAAAAATATGAAAAAAATCATGAATACCTGCCTAAGTTTGCAGAGAGCTGTGTTAATACTTGTGAGAAGTTCCCCTAGGCAAAATTTCAAGTTTTTTCCTACCTGCCACATTGCAAGTGCAATATGGACCTTTTACTGGGGACAGGAATATCGCTCTAGAAAAAGGAAAGGCAGACAGAATCATGTTAACACCAAACTAATTTTTTTTCCCAAAAACTTAATTAATGAGACAAGATTTCTTCAGGACTTTAATAAATAGTAAAATTCCTAAAATCAGTTTTTGAGGGATGTAGCTGTTACAATCCTTACTTTACAGAGAGGAAAAACCAAGACAGAAGTTTTGTCTAAACGTTTTTATTGGTTTTCATTTTAGGTCCCTTGCATTTTGGACACCCAGGTCTGTATTTTCTCTTTCTGTTCTCCTCCTATGCTCCTTCTTTGTCTAAAAGGCATTGGCCTCTCCCAACTGCAGCTAAGAAGAGTTGTCAGTGCTCACTGTCACAGAAAACTAAACTCAAAATATATCAGGTAGAAGTCCAAGTGTTAAAAGACTCAGTGCAAGAAACTGGACTTTCAGCATCTTACTGAGGTCTTTGAGATTTGATTTCCTCTGTCTCAGCACTCCTGCATCAGAAATTCACAGTGCTGCCACCAGGTATCTATGTGAGTGCAAAAAAAAAAATCTTTCATAAAAAAGGCCAAAGGCCAAACAGCTGCTGCATAGGTACTTGGGATGTCAGGCTCTGCCGCGGTGAGTGGTTATGGGGACATCTACAGTCTTTCAAACAGACAAGAGCCTACTTTGCTCATTCTCTGGGCTTTCCAGGTGTGGATCACTCCAAGCTGAAATCCTGCAGCCATGGCCAGTGCTTTGATGAACCTGGGGCAATGGGCCCAGCATTGAGGAGCAGCATTACAATAATGAGATTATTTGGCTTCAGCTGCCCAGGCTGCAGCAGAGCCTCACATCATCCAGTCACAAACACTTCATAGACTTATCATAAACATCATCTGTTGCCTTATTCTCTTGGAAATAAAGGAATATAATGATACAGAAGTTTCATCTTCCTCCTCTCATGGTTGGTTTCACACATTTTTGCTCCTTAAAAAATAATTTTTATGTCTTTTTTTTTCTCTAAAAATCAGCATTTTATTTTTCAAAGAGTGAAGCCACTCTGCTAGGGAAAGAGTGTTGTGGAGAGAAGGCACAGCAGGAGTTTAGGAAGCTTATGAGTTTTCCACGTCACCATTTTTTTCCTGGCTGTGAGTGCAATGAAATAATTGAGCTCCATGTGATTAATAAAATAGGAAATTTGCATAACTTCTGACTCTCTATATGCTATGATACATTAAAAATGGTAATTAGCCTGATTTTTACCAGGAACTGTTAAGATGAAGTGTCATGACTTCCTTCTTTTGAGCAGTTAGAAGAAGTCCCTCAGTAAATACAATATATTCAGTTCATTGGTTTTTAATTTCCTAAATCATCCAAACCTCACTCACATGGCACTACATAGCAGGCAATATTTTCATGATTTTGTCTTTGCCGATTTGGTAAATAAGGAAGGAACTGCCTCTGCATTTTTAAAATAGCAGGAATTTAAAAGCTTTACAGTGGCCTTCAGCAGCCCTTGTGTCAGACTAAAAGATGCAACATAACTTGAAGCTGAGGCCCCCACATTCTTTTCCTTCTAGACCTATTTCAAAATTCATTTATGCTGTTACAGAGAGCCTCAAAGACAACTGTGAGGTTAGTGGAGACCTGTGGTTACTTACAGACGTTGTCTACATGTGTACATAGGTGGTCTGCAGATTTTGTCATCCCTTTCTTGCCTTCTCAATCTTTTCTCCTTTTGGGAGAGAACTGGCAGATCCCCAAAAATGTTACCCCATTTTTTAACAACTGAACTAGTTTAAATTTTGTCCTGACAGGAAAAAAATCCTGGTGATACCTGGCAAAGTCAGGGGGGATAATATGGCTTGCTAGAGATGGTTATGTGAAAGGGTTTTAAGTCCAGAGGAAGTGAGAAGAGGAGAACAAGCAAACAGGAGGTAATCCCAAGCTAAATGGAAACATTTAATGAAAGTTGCTAGGAGAGAAAAGAAAGGAGAAACTCAAAAAGTGAAGAAATGAAACATAAGAACATCTGTTTTAATTTAGGGATGTAATACCTGTCTTAAGCTATTGCTCTAAAGGGTTGAGCTCGTTCTCAGCCCTGCAGGACTGATGCATTTGCTTGTCAGCTTGGGGTAGGCGAGCAGAAGGGCTGTGGGCAGTCAGGGCTGTTGGCAGTGTGGGACGGGGTTTCACCTCCAGCCTCTGCCAGACATAGAAATGGAGTATTCTCCAAAATGCAGGCCTGAAATATACTGCTTGAAACAAGACTAGAAATAATCCATTTCCTACTCAGTTTTTGATTTAACCTACCTATCTCCTGCTTCCAGACCAATAGATAAATGGGATGTAATACCCTCAGCCTAATGCTAATTCAAAATTAAACACTGTTCAGCCCTTAGCTCTGCAAGAGAGATTTAACATGCATTTTGAAGGAGGAAGAGAACACACCTCTTTATGTTGATTAGAAAAGCATACAAGGATTTGTGTGTATGGGCGGATCAGCAAACAAAATCCTACAGGAGCAGGAAAGTAAGTGGGACATAAACTCTGCATAGTTTTATCAGTGTTTGAGGAATAGACAAACTAAAGTGATATTTGACTGTTCTTGTGCCAGTTCTCAGTAGCTCCTTAATCCTCACCTTACTCAGGAAGAAGGGATTTTTGAAAGGGGAAAGGGTCCAATAGTTTTTTAAACTAGAAAATAAGGAGAACCTAAACACTTTGAAACTAATCTAGAAAATGGATCACCTCCCATGCATTCCATCTGCAAGGTCCTTCTGGTGGCAGAGGTGTACCTTCCTGGGCATAACAGCCACATGCACAAGAAGGTAGAGGAGATCTCAAGATTCAAATTCATAGGATACAGGTATTTCATATCTTCCATATTCAGTTCAGTTAGTTTACAACTTTAAAAGCATTTTTGTCTCTCAAACAATGTAGTAGTAGATGAGAAGGGTGAAGAGTATAATTAATAACAAGTAGGATATCTGAAAACACAACTTCCCTGTGCCAGAGCAGCATTGAGTTTCTACCTGGTCCCTTTTGGGCTAAGCTGTTTGATCAGCTTCCCTCAGTCTCTGTGGATGTCCTTATACCAGTCTAATTGAAGGACCCCTGTTCTCTTTTTATTTTTGCTCTATGAAAAATGCATTGGAGATGTCTTATAATGAACTTTGATATGGTGAAATGATAATAATGTCCTAATTATATATAAAAATGTAATTACACTTGCTACTATTATAGAAAAACTCCCTTTATAATGAAGTGTTATGTTAGAAAAAAAGATTTCATTATAGGCGGATTCCTTTACTTGTTAATTTGGCCTGTGATTCATCGCTTTAATATTAAAAAAAATTTCTAAGCTACTTTTGATGTTTCTCATTTATGGTTCATTTCTCTGCTCTGGCACCTTAAGATGCCAAAAATTACAAACTTATTTAAGATGTACTTAAAAATGCACTAGTTCTTTAAAAGGAAAATGAGAAAAAACATAGTAAGATTCCTTCTTCTGGTAAGAATATTTTATAACAGAACATGGAACCAGGTTAAATACCATGGCCATGTTCTCACTGACCAATTGCCTTTGCTATTAAAACTTTCTTTCTCAGCATATTATTAAAGGTAGCATCAAATAGTGAATATTGCTGAGGAAAGGAAGAATAGTATTAAAACAGATCATTTGGAAAGATCAGTTCACTGAAACAAGCATGCATACACTTCTGAAAGTTGCAATAAAGTGACAGTCCCGAGAAGAAGCTGAAATAAAAAAAAAAGAAAATGAAAGAGAAAGAATTAGCGTAATGTGATCTCAGGTCTAATATAACAAAATTGATAATGAGTTCAGAATATTTTCCTTCTTGTATCATGAAAACAGTACTCCACGTGTTTTTGTGTGCCAGCAAGTTTCCCACTACATTATAAGGTAGTTTGCAATCTATCAGTTGTTGAAAAGCCAGACGGGGAAGGTGTTGGTAAAGCAGTGATTTGCTAATGATTGAAAAAGATAACAGTCATTTTCTAGAACAGGAAATAGCATTTCCCAAACCAAAACAACATGATCTTGAGGTGATAGACTCTTTAACCGATTACACTAAACTACACAGCCACTGCAAACAAAAATCTTCTAAGATTTTTTAAATGTAAATGATTTTTTATACAGCATATGCCCTGGCTTTTATCAGCTTTCCACGTAAAGAGCTTTAGTCTCCCTTAGCACAGAAGACTCCTGACCCTGTCCGTTTGCTGTTTCCTCCTCTTTGTGGAGGAAAGGTGGCCGCACTAAAAGAGGATGTTCCCCACTAGCCAGCAGCTGTCAGGGCTCCAGCCCTCGCTGCAGTGGGTAATGGTTCTACCGTGTTATAGAAGTATGAGGAACAGATCCATGCACCTGAAAGCTGCTCTGTATGGACACCTAATGGAAGATATTTCTTTTCCCTAAAGCCTTTCCTCATTTCTGCCTTTAGACAATTACAGCTGTAACACCACTGATGATAACATCCATTTATCTATAGTCAGAGCCAATGTATTCTGTATGATGCTTACACTGTATCATGCTCTCCACTCTTGCTCTCTTGACAGAAACCTGTGTGGAAATGGCTTCCTGCTCTCTTTACAACCATGTACTTGTGTTAGTCAGCAAATCAAGGCTGAAAGACTCTGAAGGTCTGTTTCCTTGAGGGTGCAGTAGTGTCTGGCATGTTTTCCTCACATTACACTCTTGCAAAGCTGCACAAGGTAAGAGCTTCAGCCCTGTGAAGGTTCTTATGCAGAACATCTTGGTACCAAGAATTTTAGTCCACATAACATTCTGTGCTTTATTTTGCTTACTTGAATAAATAAGAAATCCAGGAACTCTTACTGTTTACTAAATATGGAAAAAAAGTGAATTTGAACATAAAATTCCAGCTTAATTGAGACTGTAACTCTCCATCTACATGGTTTTATCTGCATTGGTCAGGAATCCTGGGTGTTATTTTCCTGCCCCACAATGTCTCGTGGTGACAGAATCTGGTCTGATATTCTTGCCTTAAGTGAAGATAGTGTGCAACAGGCATTTGTTAAAGCAATATTCGTGGGGACAGGGCCACTCCTCTGCTGTCTCACATTCCAAAGGATGCTGTACCATTCTGTCACACTGTTGTACAACTCTACAAAGTTAATTTTATTCTGGTTAAAAGATGGACATTTAAAAATTACTCCTGCATGCAAACTAAAACAATACAATATATAGAAAAAGATAGGTATGAAGCCTGAGTGATTGGTGTAGATTCCGATGCCAATACTGCACTTTTTTTCTATAAGGTATAAAGAGTCCTGATCATGATACAAGAGTAGGTAGCTCTTCCAGAGCATCCTTTCAAAACATTCTCCCAATGACTTCTTACAGCAGCCCTGCATAACACACCTAATGATCCATTTTTTTTACAGTCAGCAAATCAGATTCTCACCTTACTGTGCATTTCAGTTTATACAATTCAGTCCACAGAAATAATTTTAATGAGGCCCTAAACTTGGAAGGCTGAGAGAGGAAGAGAGGAAGGGATATGCCCAAGACCACAAGAACAAGTCAGCAGTAGGACCAGGACACAGGCAGATTAGCAGCAGGGTGAGCTGTACTTCCAGCTGTCCTAGTGGAACAGCTCATTCCTTTTCCATTTAATAGCTCCTCAACCTAGTAGTCAATCTATTTACAAAATCAGCACCAGCATTTGCATGTATAATGGCATAAATTCTGAGAATATTTTTGATTTTGGAGTTGGAGAGTCCAGATAATTAAAGAAAAATGAGATCAAATTAAGGAGGTGGCACTGAATATCTGCATTCCTAACCTACTGCATTCTGTAGCACCATTTTCTCTTCAGAGAGAAATAAAAGTAATAAAATCAGCAGGGTTATGAGGAAGGGCAGGATGGAGACTTTTAAATTGGAGCAGCAGCTGTAGTCCACAACAGGGCAGCAAGTGTCACCAAGGAGATGCAATCTCATGCACTGCCACAATGCAGAATTCCCACCAATTTTTTTCTCCTTTGTCAAAGGAGCACTCACATGGGTAACAGCAGATGAAGCAAAATTGGTTTTGTAGAGGAAAACTAGTTACAATTTTAATCACAGAAGAAATCTGCATTCATAAAAAGGCATATTTTACTCTGTTCCCTTTTTAGCAACTTTGCTTTTTGCGAAGGGTGTGTTGGGATTCCTCTGATGTTTTGGCAGAGATTTTTGGAGTGTTGTTTCTGATCATACTAAAGCTATTGGAAAATGAAGGCTCTAGTTTCTGCTTGGTTAAAAACACAGGGAAACATTTTTAAGAAATGCCTAATTCAGACTTAATTATGTCCTGCCTATGCCATATCTGATTCCAAACAGATATTCAGTGTTGGCCAGAGTCTTGTCTGCCGACTGTGCTTTCTCCCAGACCCTTGCAGCATCTACCTCAACATATTGTCTGGTAGCTGCACTGAAGGGGCCCTGGCAGGGCTACAGAGCTCAGTGGGCATTTAAAGTCATTTACTGACAGCACTTCTGGCATTCAGAGATGCTAATGTTGACGTAGCAGGCAAGCATTTCCCCTGTTAGCAAAGCCTCACACAGCAGAGCAATCACAGCCATTTTTGACAGAAAGCACACCTTTGAAGGCTTTAAGATCCTTGCAGCCTTTAAAAATTTCATTCTAAGCTAGCCAGTTGCAAGATATTTCAAAAGCTGAAGCTTCCTATGATCAAAGGCACTCCTGAATCACACTATTATGTTCTCCTCCTTAAATCCTGTCTGCTTGGCAGTGTTGGTGAGGAATTCGGCAATTTATTACTTCTACTTGTGAAGCATATTGAAACATGCAAACTGCATGCACAGAGCTCCTCCACAGTGTCACATATTGTGTTGACATCTCAGGATGTGACAACATGTAGCAATATTTTGAGAAAACCAGATTGCTGTTTATCCCACCACTTAATTTAGCAAGCTGAAAAGTGATCAGTGTTTAGTAATACCATTGTAGGCAAGAAAAACATGTAGTTGCCACTTTGTAGTCATATACCTTGAAAGTAACATCTATTTGAAAATAAAATTGGGGACAAAATTTTCAGTCTCTGACTTGAAATTTTCTAGCCAGTTTTGCTTTGCTTTGCTATCTGCAAAGGCAGGATGTATCCAGACAGCTCTGTGCAGGCGCCAGGTAGTTCACTATAAATGATGGTTGGCCACACAGCTCCTCACCTGTGTTTTATCCAGACTGTATTTATTAGCATGAAATAAAAACATTCAGGTCTAAACTATTTTATCTATGTTTGAACAAAATAGATGAATATGAATAAATGTGCAATTTGTCCATGGAAACTACATGATTATTTGTCCTTGCCATTATGAAAAACAGAATTTCTCTTCTTGACAGGAGGGGACAAAGAGGTTGGGATAAAAATTAGGTATGTTGCAGCCTACTAATGGGCCTTAATTCCTATTTGCTGGCTTAAGTTTGAGGAGCAAGGACAAGAAGGCAACAGCTGTTCCCACCAAGAAAACGAGCTCTGAGAAAGATACCAGCTAAACTCAACTCCCTTTCTTACATGAGTCTGTGACCTACTGTTACCTGGTTGTATTCTCTTGTAGTCTAAACCCTGATCTTGGCTTTTAAATACTTGGTTTTCTCAAATAGCAAAAAAAAACCCCAAAAAAACCCCAAAAAACAAAAACCACCAAATTACAAAATATTAGCACCTGTGGCCACGTCTGAAAGATTTGAATCAGACTCCCCATATTCTGCATGCAAAATGAACACGCAAGCAAATATATAAGAATTAGCATTCTCATCTGCCAGTATCTTCAAGTTTTACAGCTACCTACATCATACAAACACACATCTGGTTCTGGTTTTACATGCATCTCTTCATGAGAAGTTTTGACATTTTTTAATCTTTATCTAGTCTGAAGTCATGGAGAATATGTATCATTTTTAGAAGTACCAGTAATCTTCACTTAGCAAAATTGAGAAAGCGATATCTAGGACATTCCAACAGGCCAATGCTCCGGCATTTCAGGTTTATCTCAGAATTAGCAAGCAGGATAAAGAGATTTTTAAGCTGCAGAAGAAATTATACTCTCTAGCAATATTGTCCAACCACACAACTGATCTATTGTAAAACAGGTTTTTGTCTAAGCAACAACAAAAACCAAACTTCAGTAAAAGCTCATATTGCTTCTCCTTTGCATACAAAGAGCAGCAGTTTTGTGTAGCAGAAGCAATTGCATTTTTGGGGCAGAAGGAAGGGTAGTATTTGCCTCAGTGTTGCAATGGCAGCTGCATATCCAGCACTACAGGAGCACTGCTAACACTGATGTCCTCACTCAGGGAAAGATGCTGAGCAAGTCAGGGAAACAACACAGAGCAGCCAGTCCTGTAGCTGTCCAAGAGCTGGAGATGAGGATTTGCCAGCAGTAACTGGATCAGTGGCACTGAAAACATCTATCTCCTCACAGTCTCAAAAGAGGGGTGAGGACAGCAGAGCCTTGCCACAACCTCCAGCTATTTTGGCAAAATTACTTTTGCAGGGTAGATTCTCTCATCTCCCTATATCATTTATGATGTATGGACTTCGTCACAGTTATCTGCAACAGCTGCAGCTGAGAAGTGGAGAAGAGAATCTAAAATAACGATCCAAACAGAAATAAACTACCAAAGCCACAATGTAAAGCAGTGTCCTGGACAACGGAAAGAGAAATGCATTACACACTGCTTTCCTAAGCTGTTCACTTTACTTGAAATAAACCCCACATATTCCCATCCTACAAAGAAATTAAAAGATATTTTCTATCCTACTGAACTTCTCATGAATAAACAATCAACACCTGGGAAAAAAGTACAGTTTACAGTTTTAAATTCCTGGGGTTTCTTTACAGAGTGATTTCACACTCATCACTTCCAGCTGGTCCAGTAAGCCCCAGCCACCACTGAATGAACAGTACAAATTGCTAGAATATTCTAAAAGCACAAAAGACAGACAAAACCATGATGTTTGTGGAGGGCTGGAGGCAATTTCAATTAGGTCAGTAAGGGAGCCCAGGTAATTTTCTAAGTCCTGGCAAATCTGAACTTTATGAATGCATATAGATGACCAAAAAAATTGGGAAGCCATAAGCAGATACTCAGCAGTGCAGCAGGGAAAGTCACACACACTCATGGCTCTTCTAACTAAAGCTTTGTGCTCAGTGCTGGACAGCCACAAAACACTTTCACTGACTGTGACACAGAAGAAGCACTCCATAGCAACATTAGCAAATTTGATGTAATTCTAAGTTCCTCAGGGTTTAGTTCTTTGTAGATAATCACTTGCATTATGAAAGAGCCTACCATATCCCATTTGTTCATGGAGTGAAGCCTAGTCAGCTTGATTAAGTGAGGCAAAATATCCAGTGAAGTTTGCAAAGAAGTCAGGTAGCTGAATGATAACTCTTTAACAACTAGGGAAATCATGCAAACAAGAAATATCATTCCAAATTTAAAAAACCCCCATATATTTGGGGGAGAAAAATATCTTGACTCAAAACCAGGGAATGTTCTGTTAAGGCTGCATCTTGAAAGAGAAGCAACAGCAACAATCACCAGGATATATACTGCAAATACAGGTCCTGCCTTTCATTATAAACTGCAGTGCTGCAGTAGGAAAAACTGCTGTTGATAGCAAACCAAGAAACCCACAAAGTCTGCATAGCAGCTTTGTTGACTTTTGAGGGGTTATTCATTTTAAATGGGTTATTCAATTTCAAAAATTTCAGTTGAAATTTTTCATTTGAAAATGCTGATTTTACATCCATGATGAAGGTAGGAATTGTGGAGGGTCCCAAACACATACTAATACATTTTTACAGCGTATTTACTGAGAATCCCTCTTGCAAGTAATCTCGTAGATTTTCCTTGTTGCAAATAAAACTATCAATACACCATTAATAAACTGGAATGTCAATTGTTCTTAGCCACAGAAATGTCACAAAAGGCAGACATTCTGCCCCAGGAGCTGTACACGCCACAGACTGAGTCACTACATAGCAAGCAGCAATATTTAGCTAATGCACTGATCCTGCCATTTTTTTAAATTCTCTTGATTTTGTGTACTGTCAAAAACTTCTTATTCAGAATTACGGCAGCTTGAATCCCAGTCTTTGGGGAATATCTGCAAGACATTTCAGTATCTGATTCTTCAAGTAGCTCATTAGAGTGATGAAAAGCCACATGATGAAGGGGCAGTGCCATGCGTGAAGAGCTAGGGGTTCCTGTTGTCTTGAATTATTAACAAGTCAATATTTAGTGGACTGTTCCTGCCTGCCTGCCTGCCTACAGCAGGTGGTACCCCACTGCCTTTCACTTGGAAAGCATCTGCTTGCTCTGAGCCTCCCCAGAGCTTGCTACAGTCATTTGTTCGATTTAAGACAGACACTGTCATTATTCTGTGCAGCACTTCACAGAAATATTTCCTACTAAATGCTTGAACCATCTGAGCAGCACTAGGCAGGCTGCAGGCTTCATTAATAATGCATCTCTGCTTATCAATAGATTTAGACAACTGGTATTTAGAAGCTTCTTCAGAAGGAGTGGATTTTTTTCACACCAGTTAGCTTCATTCTGTCAGTTCCTTGATGTAGACATTACATCCAACTGAGTTCTGAAAGGCAGAGGTGCTAAAATTGTATTTGAGCTGCTCCCTTGCTTTGGAGAACTATTTGACTGATGTAACTCTTCAGATCAACTCCTCTGTTATTTTATTCTTTGCTGGTTTCAGGGTTTGGGGGGCAGGCTGGAGTGCAAGATTACATTTACAGTAAAATGGAAATTTACCTTTATCTTACTTGAAATACATGGAAACATTGGCTTCACATTCTCTGGGTTCCACTAGAACTTCTCTGGACTCAGGTCACAAATGAGGGGGGAAGATTCAGTATTAGTTACCTTCTGATTTGCAGAGGAGCATCAAGCACTTTTGGTAAGGCATTGAAAATGATAAATATAGATTAAAAACATAAAACTACTGCTCAGATCAAAAACAGTGTAAAAAAAGTAGTTTATTTAGGGAAAAGGAATTTAATATATGGAAATTTAATAAGGGAAAGTGAAAGTAGAGATACAATTTCATTTTGCAAAAAATTGAAGAAAAAAGCAGCCTTGTGTCTTGATTATAGAGAAGATGTGCTCAGATCCATTTTAAAACTCCTACTAAGCCTTTCTTTTGGATCAGGTTTCCCCTCCATCACGCCCTTGCTGAAGCCCACAGCCTTCACATGGATTTCTGCAGTTTTCTTGTTTGCTGGGCTGGTTCTGTTTGATATAAAGAAACTGGGTTTTTTGGTTTGGTTTCAGTTTTTATGAAGCATTCAAGGAAATGGTTAGAAAAACCTAATATGCACTGATCTCACATACATTATCATCTCTCTTTATGGCTTACAGAAATCCCTTCAGCTTTGTTACCTCCATCCCTGCAAGTGAAAAAGCTGCGGTTTCCTGCAGCTTCTGCCTGTTTGTCTCTAGAGATGCTCATTTCTAGCTGATGTGAACCATCCACTCAGCAAGTTCACATTTTTTGGTAGACCTGGAATGCTCCAGTGCTTTCACATCACCCTTGTCTCTGACTTGCACCAGGAAAGCAGTCTATACAGATTTCTTGCTTGCTTTCTCTATTTGCTTGACATAATTCCTTGATTCTTAATGATAGGAAATTTTCTAAGGTGTTTTTTTTTTTTTTTTAATTCAGTTGCTGGAATTAATTGAGAGAGAGACATCAGCAGAAAGTGTGGAAATATTGAAGTACAATAGCAATGGAGAAAATTTTCTATCAGGCTACTTGCAGATTGCTTTTAAATAGATTGTTTTCAATGTAGAATTGCTGGTTGCTGCTCCAATGACAGGATTAAGATATGGGCAATAAAGCCAAAGTTTAAAAAAATAAATAGTTCGTTCCAAGAATTTTATGCAACTATATGAGAAATAAAATTATTTTGATCACAATTCTTCGAACTCCTTTGAATTACACAGTGGGTGAGGCTTTTCATAATGACACTTATTACAGGGGATTGAACTGAAAGGACCTCTTTGGAAGTAGTATGCATCCTATCCCTGTCCACTGCAACTAGGTCACACATGATTTCTCCAAAGATGTAAGAGCATATTTCAGAAGGATGACTTTCGGATCAAAAGGCAGTTCAATCTCTTTGCCTTTAATTCCACAGCTGAGCTAAGAGGTGCCAGTGGTAACTAACTCACAGCTCTGTCCACCAGTAACTATTTAACTGTTTTTAAAAACTTGGGTCTTAAATTAGGAATGATTACTTAAAGCAGAGATACTGTAAGGTACAGAGAGGCAATGCATTAACCATGATTTTTATGTTTTGTTTTCTCTTTTAAGGGACAAATTCCCTGATGCCATCATTAGGAGCCTGCAAGAAAGAGAGAGAGGGACTATTCACAGGGACAGGTAGGGGCAGGACAAGGGGGATTGGCTTCACTGAAAGGAAGTAGGTTTAGATTAAATATTAGGAAGAAATTCTGGACTCTGAGGGTGGTGAGGCACTGGAACAGGCTGCCCAGAGAAGCTGTGGATGCCCCATCCCTGGAAGTGTTAAAAACCAGGCTGGATGGGGCTCTAAGCAACCTGGTCTGGCCCATGGCAGGCGGGTTGGAACTGGATGATGTCTAAGGTCTCTTCCAACCCAAACCATTCTTTGATTCGATTATATCCTTCTAACAGGGTAAAAATCATCTGCCATGAACAAAGTTAATTAATTAACAAGTTTTTCTTTCCCATCTATATACAATCTTCATCCCTATCTTCACATCTTCAGTGGCCAGAAGATTGCAGTAGGTGAAAGGAAAGTGCAAAAACAATGAAGGAACAAAGAAGAAAACCAGCAGCTCTTCCTGAAGCTGAAGCAGTAGAGCAGCATAGAGCTTTCTACTTTGGCTTGGAGATGGACAGCACCTTCTAATTCAGCCTCTTCTTCTCAACACAGTGAGATTCCTCTGTACCACCACAGGAACTTATTTCCCCCTCAAGCCAATCTGGTTTTCTGACTGTCATCCAATCAGGAAAAAAAAAAGAAATTAAAAAAAAGAAAAAGAAACCACTAAAACAGGTTTAATAATTTTTAAAGAGATTTTAAATGATACTCACTTTATCAAGCTGATGAAAATGACAGTAGTGTCAGAGGGTAACAGGTTGCTAATAAATACAATAGTTTAGGAAAGTGCTATTCTTGTCATGGAAAAATATATTCTGAGAAAAATAATACCACTGTAATTCATTTTTGAAAGCTATAGAGACATCTTAGATGAGGAATGCAGTTATTAAAGGCAAAAGTACACAATATGTTGTAATGAAATGGTTGTGCTACACACTTCATTAAACGTTTTGTGAGGCACCTGGGAAATTCCAGCTCTCCCCCCTCAGAAGGAAGTGTTTGACGTGGCTGGATCACTAGAGGAAGCACAGAGAGCTAGGCTGAACCAAAAAACACTGCCTGCCTTGGTGATTCCAGCCTGCAAGCAAAGCTGAATGCGAGCAAAGATTAACCAAGTGGCTACAGGAATCTGCATTTATTCTTGCAGTGCAAAAATTATGGTTCCAGGATTCATTGAGAAAGACCTGAACACTTGCAGCGTTCAAAAAGAAGTTGATATGAGCGGAGCTGAGGTTTGTTGTGATCGACAGTGCTGGGGAAAATCTGACAGACTGTGCAGTGCACGTGTCCATTGGAAGAAAACACACTTGTCATATGAGAGGCTGAAAGGCTTAAAAATGCAGAGAGCACAGTAGGGAGTCTTCCAGGAAGATTCAAAGGACTGATATGTTTTGAATGTGTTGAGTGTTTGATTTACAATATTTAAGGGTAGAAAATAAAGGGAAAAAAACCCAGTAAAATTTTATATGAATCTCAGAGAAAGAAAAGCTCAGGAAGGGGAGATGTGCTGGAATATCTACGAACATTCCGTGTTCCTATCCTTTCAGAAGCTCATCCTTTTTGTAAAAAACAACTGCCCAAAACACCCAAACAAAACAAGGAAAGACAAATCCCTAATTCTTTTCTTTAACATTATGAGCAGTATTGCTGATATGATGCAGTTTACAAAGCATGCTTTATAGTTCTAGTTCACTTTAATCCACTGTTCTTTCAGACATGCAGCAAGAGCACATTACAGACAAGAACCAGGGCAGAAGAAACTGTGCTTCTATCACAGAAGCCAGGGAGCTGCTAAGTGCTGGTCCTTCCTTAAAAATATTTACAGTCATGCTGGAAACTTGAGGATTCACCCAGCAGAGTGAACAAGAGCAAGATGAAGATATTGTTGCACAATGTTACAGAAATCGTATGTAATATCAATAGTGGTAGCTTCTCCTTTTTGCTCATGGTTTATCAAAGTTTGCAGACTACTAATCTCTTTTCCTGTAACCAGGATTTACAATATCATTTGAAAACTCTTAAGATAAAATAAAGATTAAAATTTTAAATTAATACTTTCAGTGGCAAAGCTTTTTTTAGTGTCTTAGAGTAATTGCAGTAACAATTAATTCTGTCCATATCCACAGATCCATTCTCAGAAAGCCCCTATGGATATGAAGTCAAAGTGTGTCACCCGGCACACACACAAACCAGTATTTCAGTCTCAAATTCTCTCCAACAGCAAGGCCACATGCAAGTCCATGCAGCTTAACTCTCTGACTGGCAAGCCAGAGGGCTTGTGTTAAGATTTTTTTGATATTCTAGCAAATAAAACAAGTCCCCTGAAGAGGTTCTTCCAAAATACACTGTGGTACAGATTTTGGCAAAGGGACAAAGCATGAGGAAGTATTGGGACGATAGTCCTTTTTTTAGCACTTCTCAGTAACAAGGAATCTGCTCTCAGGTGAGTGAGGTGTTGTTTAAAGCCACCAACACATCTCTCCATTTAGTGTGAGCATGCTCCTTGCAAAAGACATCATAGGATGAGAATTTTTCCTCCTCATTCAATTTTTGTTTGCAAAGCCAAAGAGCTCTGCAGGGAACAGAAATGAATAGTAAAGTCTGGTTTAACACAGCTTTTGGCCATTCTTGTCTCAGTTCTGTATCTTTTAACCTCCAGGGCATAATTCTTCCTCCTAATCAATCCCCTTTTGCATTCCTTCTGGGTTCTTGTCTTACTTTTAACACACAGTTTAGGATGACTCTCATTCCAAGGAGATCTATACTCTTCCTGATAGTATCATCTTGCTTGCTGCCAAAACTTCTTTTGATTCAGAGTTATTATATGCCTCCCCCCCATTCAAATAGAGATATTTCCCAGCACTCATTAAATAGCCTCAGTTTTTCAGTTTTCCTTTCTAGGGCCCCAGAAATGTGGATTTACCTTTTACATTTCTCAGAGAGAGATCTGGACAAAATTGAACCTGCTCTAAGTGTAGTTTTTATGTCCAGACCCTTTAGGTTTTGTTATTCAGTGAAACTATGCATAACACATCATTACTTTTTGCTAGTTCACTGATTGTTTGGTAAAAAAAAATCTACCTTAGTTTACTTCAGGGAATATCCAAGACCTGACTTTATTGGAAAATAAATTTTGGAAAAGAAGTTACAGTATTCAAATGTCTGGTTTTCAATGGACAGTTTTTGGTCTTTGGATAAGTTCAAGTCTTCCATGATCACATAAATTCCACTACCACTTCTTGCCCTTAATCCCCACCCCACCTCATAAAATGAATATTATTATCCAGTTCCAAACCTTGGATATTTCTCAACGTGCCTGCTCCTGGTGGTCCCCTTTTTCATTTCACTAACACACAATGCCACTACAGTCCCTCTGGCCTCGTCTGTTTGCCTTTCACTTTAGGAAACTGAGATCAGAGAGGTGCAAAGGAGAGCAGCAAGGAATCAGGGAGAATAAGGAGAGCAGCAAGGACACAGGGAGAATATAATTCTTCTCAGTTAGTTCAGAAGTTTTAAGTGCCCTGACAGCAACTAAATGCACTTAATAAATACATACTGCCTGGTGGTACAATACATTCCAAAAGTAGAATCTCACCCAAGACAGCATCAACTGCTTTGGTCCCACATCTGTTCCTAACCTTCTGCTCTTCCCAGGAGGGATAAACTGCTCAGGAGTATCTTTTAACAGGATTAAGAAAATAATATGAATTAATTTCATGCTTAAGGAGTTGAGTATTAAATGCAACTGTAAAAGAAAACGAATGTAGCTTCAAACTAAACAACAGTAACATCCTTTCTCTTAATGTTTTAAGTTAAAAGTCAAGATTTTGCAGGGCAAAGCTTCTTTCTGTGTAAAATCCACATTTTGAACTGCTCAGATAAATGTCTACAGTTCCATGAAACCTTAAATCTCTCTGTGGTATTTCCATCTTCATTGCTCTTGTCCTAAAAGCTTTTTTCCTGACATCCCTTACTGCTGGTGCCACCAAACACTCGCAGGCAAGAGGGCACAGTCTGAGCCTTCTTATGCCGAGATGTGAAAAATCAATTGAATCCCCATCAGATGGAATCACTGGAGCAGAAAGTGACTAAACACTAAAAGTTATTCTGTGATACCAAAGTCTTGAAAGAGGATACTGCAAACAATCTCCAAGCTAAAATGTAGGGTGATTGTATTTATAATAACTCTCTGCAGGGTATTGTTATTTTGGGGCTCTGTCCTTCTACAGGTATGCTACTACTCACTGCTCAAAAAATTTTCTTTCCAAGTATTTCAATTCTTATGTATATAATATGATATGCTATGATACACACTGATCTATCACATCACATCACAGTAGTGAAACATACAGAATATTTCCATTCCATTACCATTATGCATTAAAAACAGGGTACACTGACAGCAGAGTCTACATAATCTGATAGGAAACATGATTTTTTTTTCCTGTTTCAAATTGGGTGATTCTAGGCTCTATGTCCTTATTTTACTAAATAAAATCTAATTATTCTATGCTGCATATAGTATCTATAATATATAATTTAGCCCTGGGTATAAATAAATCCAACCTCACTTGTATTTCTTCACATTTTTTCTCCTTTTTTTTTTCTTTGTAATTTTCTGTATTTTCTGCTCATTTTACCAGCATCTTCTCTAGCCAGTTCTTTGTTTCTCTCTTTCACCTCACATACTGCCTTGTGTATCTGTGCTAGCATCCAGCTGAGCTGCAGGAAGGATTTTTTTTTAGTGTACTCTCCATTTGTGTCAGTCCTATTATAACATACTCAAGATGATATATTACACTTGAAAGCTTCTAGTATAGATATAAAGAAGTCATATTATCTATTCCCAAAAGAATGTTAATCATAACACTTTAATCATAATGCTAATCACACACATATGTGGAAAAACTCAAGCATTTTATGGTTGAGCATAGGAATAGATGTCAAAAGATACATGCTGTGTTCTTGGCTTTTGCACAGTCTTGTGGTCTCAAGGAAACAATCTGATTTTGTTTTCTAGCTTGGTTTACTTGTCAAAATACATGAATAATATTGCCTTCTTGATTGGGTAATGCTTGATTCAGGTCATGTTTATAGAGGCTTTGAAAACACAGATTATGCCTGGCTAAAGAGGTGCAAATTATTATTAGCTGTCAATTATGTTTTATAGAAAACACCGTAGCTGAACACTCATCAAATTGGTAAACTGGTAGAAAGAAGAAAAATAAAGAAAAATAGAGAAAAAGGGGGGAAATACAGCTTTGGAACAGCAAAAGACAAAGCCCAAGTGTGATGCAACGAAACAAAGTTTTGCATGAAATCCTCACAGTCTGCACAGCTACTCCTCACCTGAAATGTGAAACCAGCATAGACACAGACGGGTCAAAATGAAACTCTCCAGCTTTATGTATAAACCTTGTGCTTTAGGTACACTGATGTTAATAGCATGAGGTCAATTACCTTTGATCTGTAATGACAAGAGCACTAGCTCCCTAATTTAGTGGAAAAAATAAACTTCCAGCAACCCTGAACACTCCCCGTGCTCCACGGTGTGTGCTCCTGATCAGAGTTGTAACTGAGCACACTCTAGCGGTCCCTGGCATGCCACGAACACTGTGCACACAAAAGTACAGGCAGACAGAACAAACGGCTCCATACATCCATCTGTGCAATGTGCCACAAAGCCTCAGCTGTGGGCAGCTCACCCGGAGTTTCAGAACCCCTGGCCTAAAGACGGATGACGTTGGATATTCGCGATTCCTACTTTCTGTAGCTCGCTTCTCTTTGCGATTATATAATGCTTTAGAAGGTGGCTGGGGTAATTTATGGAACAAAAATCCACGTCACTAGATTAACCAGTTTGAGATCATAATTTATCTCTAATGGCCTTTCTTTGACAAGAAGAAAACAAAAGAAAATTAAAGCTGATAGGGCTGTTCTAGTAATGTCAAAAGTTGGCATTCTTTATCACTCTTTAACTTAAAAGCAGTCCTTGTCAGAATAATGATAAAGGCATCATAGAAATTTTGCTTTTCATCTGTCTGACATATAAATCAATGATCCAAAAAACAAATCATTATATATGTATTTTTTTAAAAAAAGTGAATATAAAACAAGCCTGCTTGTCTACATTTTTTATTCATCTCTGACAGAGTCAGTTATACCATTTCTCTGAGCACTCACTCACAGCTGAAGCTGCTCCCCCCTCCCAGTTATAACACTGACCCCGTTTAGAGAGCACTTCTCAAACAGAGGCACCGAAATCAGTAGCCTTTTCCAGGGTGTGAGCTGACATAATGGGCAGCTTTGCTTCCTCTGGGGAGCAAGCACTCTCTTTATCACTAGGACAAATGACCTGGAGGAGAGGTATCCAAGGCTAGACACTCTATTTCCTTATAAATGCCAGATCAGATCATAACACATTACTGTGACTCACTGTGTTAATGACCAGGCACTTCCATTTGCAGGGAAAGCATAAGGGTGCATCCAGCTGAATCCAAGCTCTGGCTGTCAGGGTACACATTCCAAGCAGGAACACTAGTTTTAAAACTTCCCTTTCCCTTCCAGCACGCACCTTTTAAATTCATGGTTACAAACAGACCAAACCATTGCCAAATTAACAACAAACTAACAAATATTATCAATAAACACGGCTTACCTTACAGCACTAGTGACCTGCTAGAAGCAGCATAAATGACGTCTTTCACATCAGGGGAGCTTGGTTTTCAGCTCTCAAGGGGCTCCTCCAGGATCCTTCACTTTGGATTTTTCTTTACTTTTTTATTTTTTGAGTGCAGGTTCTCATTCCTCGTTGTGGACAAATGCCAGCAAACTGTGCATTCTTTCAGAGAAGTACAAGACTCCACCTTGTCCCTCTAAAACGTGGAAGTTGAGAAGGATTAGCTGAGCCTAAAAAATAAAATAAACAAAACAAAATTATTTTTCAGGCTTGAATTAATAAAAAACAATAGAAGTAGAACTATTACCTATTTTGGAGGAACAAAAAAAAATGACACCCTTCTATGGGAACAATAAAAGATAAATTAAAAAAAAAGAAGTAGAGAAGGAAAATAAGGGTTAGATGACAGAATATGAGATAGACAAGAAGACAGAATCAAAAACTAAGGATTAGAAACAGTAAAAAGATGTAAAGTGTACAGTAATAAAAAGGAAATATTAGAAACAAAAATATTTACTTTGGTGAATCTGTTAAGCTTAACATAAGTCTGGGGGAAAAAGGAAAATGTTAAATACCCACAGTAAATCAAAAAGCTTCCTGAAGGAAAAAACCCAACCAACCAACAAAAAAAAAAACCCAAACAAACCAGAAGAAACCTAGGAAATTAGAAAGAGAATGCACGTGGAGGGAAGGAAAAATATAAAGGTATAAAACAAGGACATAGGCCTTCACACTGTTCCCCAATTCAGCCATCCTGCAGTCATAGAGAGCCATGTTATGGAAGCCTAGTTCAGAATTGCCCACCAAATATTCACTTCATGTCAGACCATGAAACATGTAACAAGTGTTTAAATAAACAAAACTCTTACTGCACCAAAATAAAGTGTCTGAGGCAGAGAGCAAAGTAGAACATTACCATAGGGCCACACAGAGGTGGTTTAGGTTAAAATGCTAAGAAACTGTACCCCCACACTTCACAGGAAAGTTAGGAAAGCATTTATTCCTGCTACCTTTACTGATACTGACCTGCCATCCAAAGATATATTAAAGCAGAGGGTACTGGAGGCTTCAGTTAAAGCTCCTTTGATAACACAACCCTTAGGATGCATCATTTCTCTCAGTGAAGCTATTCACAAACTTACATGTATTCCTCAGTGTAGCATCCAAACACATCCTTAGAGGTAGGAAATGTATTTTCAAGTTAGGAGCATAAGAGCGAGTGCTCATTACTGCTCATGTCAGATGGGCTGTATTCCCTTCCAGGTCTGAGAAATCTGTGAGAAATCCTTGAGCTCTTACTCCTACACTGTTTTCAGAAACTTAACTGAACATTCTAAAAACAGTATTCAAACTGAAGTATTTACTGCAACGAAAAGCTTCTGGCAATGGACCATGCAGAGTATCTGTCTCCTTCCTCTGCCAAGGATAGCAGGTCCCTGCTCACTGTGCTTTTATCTGCGTTTATCCTCTAAACTAAACTCAAACTTGGCAGCACTTGGATGTCTGTGTCAGAAGGGTTAAGAAGCATGAGTTTTATATATAGAGATGCACTCAGACACATACAAAAATACATATATATATATATACACACACACATATATATATATGAGTTTCTTGGTTCCACAAAGAAAAATTGGGTTTAGGCAAAAATATGCTTCCCTTTCTGTACAATGCCTGGTTTTGAGAAACACAATTACTCTTCCCCAGAGTCATCAGGAAACGGATTCAGTAACAACATCTGAAGAGTACAGAATATAGATCAGTCCTTGTTAAGTTTATATTTGATATGAGTGTCATGTTAGAGAAAATGCACAAGCATAAACTCTCCAGACAGTAGGTTGCCATTTTTAGCTTTTCCCCAAGCAACTCCCTGACACCTGTTTTCAGTACCTTCAATTACATTAAAGAGTGAGACAGAAGCACGTGGGTCAGAGTAGAAGCAGTATCTACAGGTTGGATCCTTCATCCCTAAAAAATCCCAAACAACCGATATTTACTCTTACTCCCCTTACTCTTGGTAAATTAACAAATTTTGCTCATTTTAAAGGATTTTGTTTCATTCTAAATTTCTGCATCTCTTGTGCTTTCCTTGTTACTTCTGTATAATGATTATCATTTACGATTTTACAGCAGCGTCTTACATTTGACTGAGCATAACTTCCGTCATTTATATGGGTACTTATATTTTGCAGTAATTTCTTAGCTTTAAATTTTTATTACAGTCTTTTTTAAAGATGACTTTTTTAAAGAGGTAATGCAAGTGCCTGTTTTTAACTTCAGAAACATTCATATTGATAGCATTTACTAGAAATATAATAATTAGCTAAATAAAAAAAAATAGTAGTTAAACCAGGATTTTTTTTCAAGCAAAAAACCCAAAATTTTCTACACTTGTTGTGTTTTAAATATCTGTTAATCAGCCAGTCTTTTTTTAAAAAAAGTCTTGACTTTGTTGAAGGGCTATATATGCAGGGCAGCTGTGATAAACAGGTAAATGCTGGAATTTCTAATCCCAGGGATGATTTGCTGATGCAAACTAAGTACAAATGGATTGCAATCATATTTTTCCTCCTGGTTCTATACATGTTTGGTATTGTGCAAAACTTCATACTGGCAATTTGCACATACACACACATTGCCCAGAGTGAATCACAGCCAAAAATTAGACTTTCAGAGTTTCCTTTCCAGCAGTAACAGAGAGTGCCCTGCATTACGTAGGCTGGAGACCCATGCATACTCAGCTGTATATAAAAAAGAGAGTTTCTCAACTAATGAAACCATCTATCTTTTGTTCAGTCTACAGGACGACATAAAGGTGATCCTTAGAATTAAACTTACATAAAGCAGGAGTCACGGTGGCTAAGCTGAGTGAGGCTAAGCATCCGCATGAACCTATAGAAATGCATGTTTCATAGCTGTGGACAAAGATAATGGCATGCAAGGAACACTGTTCCAGAAAATGATGTAGCCTTTCATCCTTAATAACCAAATAAAAAATGGGAAGTCAGTACTTGGGAGCTACTCCAGCAAGCAGATCTCCAGGAAACAAGGTTCCCCACAGACTCTTCCTTGATCTTAAAGCTTAACGTGAAACATTTATATGCACGTAGCACCTGGCCACAAGACGTGGGAAGGCACTTTTATCATACTGGCTGTATTTCTACCCTCAATAATGTTTCTGTGCTTTTTTTTTTTTAACATTTGAAGAACCAGGCAATCTTGAAAAACTCAACATCACAAAACTTTAGAAACTATTAATACCCCTCAAACTGTCTGGTGCTGAATTTCATCCAAGTTTTTAAAAATAAAACTATCCAGTCAAAATAAGTTAAGCACTAATTAGATGAAGAAATTGGGTTTTTTTAATTGTGTTAATTGAACGTGTATCTCCCAGACACATTTCTTTGACATCCAAGCACATGGATAAACTGTGCACAGTCCAACTGAAACTACACAAGTCACTTGAATGCACGGTATTTTCCCAATGGCACTCCAAAGGAGTAAAGAAGAGCAGTCTGTGAACATTAAATTGCTGCTCCAAAACTAGTGCCAGCTTTGCAATGATTGACTCACACGTGTCTTAAGCAGAACTTAACATATCAAACCTATAAAACACATATTATACATGTGCCTCTACATAATGAAGCTGTATCTTTGTCTTCTTCAAACTCCTCTTGTTTTTATCTACATCTCTGATGCAGCACACAATCAGTTATAGGTGCAAACCTGCATGATAACAACATAAAGCAACCTCCATGCTTCCACTGAAGCAAACAGGAAAACACACAATCAAAGGACAAGCACAAGCTTAATGCATTATTTGCCTCTGATTACATGAAGAATTCAAAATTTTCTTAACAAGCAAGAAATCCAAAACACTGTTATCCATTAAGACCAACGTCTGTTGAGAGCACAGGCAGAGAAAATAAAGCCATTTTTGTTTGTGCAAAACAACTCTTCAAATTTTTCTCAAAGGAAAAGGTTTGATTTAACTTCAGTTTTGTCCACATCCTGCCTTTTGGCTAAGAGCAGACCAGAAAAACACAAAAATAAACAGACCCAAAAATTCTACAAAAAGAACCCAAACCCAGAATACTCAAATGTGAAAATTAGCGCATTTGGTCACCTGAGTTCCTGCCTGTGACCCCATTGCTTCTGTGACACAAAGAGATTTTTTCCATGGTTTAAATGAGAGAGAAAATACATTTCCAGAAAAACTGTGAAAGAAATTTTTATCCTGGTTACTTCTGTAGCCTGGGACATGCAGAGCTTTGACAAGAAGTTTTAGCCTTAAACAGCCCGTTGTAACTGCATCTCAATTTTTGTCCCTTTTGCAGTATTCCCAAGGACTTCAGAAATACGCATTAACGAGATCACAGCTACACAGGAGGAAAACCAGCTGTAGAGTCTGCACACAACTCAGGCAGTAACAAATGCAATTAGATCCAGAAAAAGCAAATGAAGAAATATTGGAAAATTTCACCATCGTTTTCACTTCGCACTACATCAGAAACCTTTGCTGTAAAGCCTGATTTAGATTTGCATCATGTAAGATTAGGGCTCAAAATTAGGAAAAAGCAACTCTTTTCTTCTGCAAGCCCACCAGAATGTGAAATACCTAAAAACATTTTGTGTCAGTACAGTTATTTTAACAGCACTCATTTCTCCAGATGATTTTTCTAAATTTGCATAGGTGTGGGAGAACAATAAACATTCCTCTTTTCTGCCTTCCCCCACATAAGGTGCATTTTTTCCAGTTCACGTTTTGGAGCCTGAAACATGGAAAACTCTCTGCACAAGCCACAAGTCCTGGGTTACATGGTCCTCCCTGCAAAGTGCTGCTGTGCTCCTTAAGCTAGTGTGTGGAGAAATGTAGATTCTCTGAATTGAGATTCAGAAAAACAGCCCAGCATAATAAGCAGGAACCCCATTGCATTTTGTGGCAAATAAAGGGAAGTGAGCACAGTCCCAACCCAGAGAGTTAGAACTTGGCAACTAGAGCATTCTTCTGGGACACAGGACACATTTAGTCAGACACATTTAGTCACATTTAGTACACCCCAGATTTCCTGGGTGAATGTCACAACCGCTGAGCAGCTGAAACAGCAATTTCTACCCTCTCTCATGTATTTTGCAGAGTCCACTCTAAGAACAGCAGAAGAGAGCAGGGATGAAGAGCAGAGCACAGGAGCAGGGATGGGCAGAGAAACCCTAACCTAGTGTATAATGAGAATCCTTTGGGATGCTACAAAGATATAAAATTTGGACAAAGGCAGTCCAAAGGGCAGGCACCTCTGTGAAGAGTGAGTCTCTGATGAGAACTTACACTTGAAACCACCACTGCTGAAGTTATCTTATCTGGCTTGCTAAATGCACTTAGGAATATAGTTGCTTAGCATGAGGCTGTTTCCTGCCCTCATTAAGGCCTTAGAGAAGAAGTTAATGGCAAAGTCCTGCTCCAGCACATTTACATGAGTCCAAAGTCTGGGTCTTGGTGCATCCTTTACAGGTGGAGACAACAAAGATTGCTTCACAGCAGTGTAACTTCTCAAAGGGAACTAAAGAGGAGCTGGCAATCGTATCCTGCCTTTGCACTGATCAGTCTGTTTATGAGACACTGTAAGAGAAAGGCCACGCTTATGGCCAAGCTCAGTCTAAATCTTGGTTCTAACTCAGCTTCCTCTGTGACACTGGGCAAGCCACCTACCAGTCTCTGTTATCCCGCTATAAAGTGGGAATTCAGGGTACCTTCATGTTTCCTCACCACCTGCCAGGTCTATTTTCATTGCAAGTACTGGGCAGCAAATGTCTTCTTAGTCATAGGCTGAGGCCAGGCGGGACTAGCACACCTTCTCATCCGACCTTCTGCATACCTGGGGCTGTCTTGTGGATGTGCAACACTGAGTGGGCAGCGGATCACAAATGGGGTCTCCAGGTGCTCTTTCAAAGGAGCAATAATAATATTGACTCAAACACAGTCATCACCTTCCTCCATCCATCTAAAGTGCTGGGCCTATTTAGAATTTGGATGCCAATTTTGTTGTTCTTAAAAAGCCAGCAAACTTCTGTGTGTTTCTTTATTTGAAAGTTGTTTCAGAAGAGAATTTTTCAAAATTAAAGTTTCTGACAGAGTTCATAAATGTAAGGGTATTTCAAAGACAAAAATACTTGAACGCCCCAGAGCCTGAACTGATAATGGTGTGTACTAATGCACTTAACACTCATGAAATTTTTTCTAAATTAAGCATGATACAGCTTTAAGAGAACATAAATTCTGGAAATCAGTTAAAATGCCTGGGCATGGTGCATAAAACCGTATAAATCAGACCTCTTTAAATTAACTTACCCCACTTATCAATGTCTAAATATTACAAGGCTTTGTCCAAGCCAAAAATACATATTCTCATTGTTGATATAAGCTGACAAAAAATTTTGTAACTTAGGTTTACTGAAATCACAATCCTTAACTTTCTTGTATTTCAGGGAATGTCCTCAGTGGCATTATCTGCTTTCTGTAGGTTTATAATGGAGTATTTAAATGGCACTCAATTGTACTTAGGAGAGGATCAAATAAACTGCAGCTTAATGAGAATAAAGTTTGCTCCTCAGTTCTGCTTGGGTAAAAAAAGAAAACTGCACAACTACTCAAAGTATTAGTAGAATTTTCATGTTTTACATTTGATGGACTGGAAGAAAATAGTGAAAAAATAGCCCTGCAACAAGAAATGTGACAGAAAGCATCACAGACATGCTATGACATCACCCATTTAATCTATTCATGACTGTATTACACACTGCCGTCATGTCGGCTCCCAGAAAAACACCATCATATTGAGAAAGGCAGTGATTCACACTTTCTTTTCTAAGACACACTTTGTTTCTCAGACAAGCCTTTGTGTTTATCCTCAGGCTTTCCAATCCTCATTTAAGGAATGATGATCATCTCAGGGCCAAAATTCAATAAATCAGTTCCAGTATATGTGAAGGGAGTGAACTATAGAGGCTAGCAGCATGCAAGAGTAAAACGAGATGATCTGATCATCCCCTCTGGACTTACGGTGACACCTAGCACTGAAGGGATGGAACTGGAAGATGTGCTGTCACCTTTCTGTCTCCTTTCAAAATGACCAAGCCGATTTAACTACAAAATTTGAGACAGACTCTAAGACAGTCCTCGACTATGCTCCCTTCTCACTTACACAGCTCTGAAGGCGTCTTCTGTGAGAACTGCTTTTAGGAAAGAATACTCTGAAGAATGGAAGTAAAGTTTATCATATCTGAAGATAAAACTGCTTAACTTAAACACAGGCAGGATAATAACTTGGCTTGCAAGGAAGGCCCTATTCAGGAAAATGCCCCATGGTTCAAGATTTAGAATGGACCCTGTTATGCAGGATGGGGTGAGAGAAACTGATACTGGAGCTGGAGGAAATGAAATTAAAATGGCAAGCAGAGGGGCAAGTGTGCCAATACCTGGCATAAGAGCCTGACATCAGCAGTAATCAGGAGGTAACAGGAAACTTGTAGGTTTGGGAGGGATATCAGCTGATCTAATAAAATGATGGAGAGAGCTGGGCTTGGAAGACAGCAAACCAGGGAGACCTGAATCCAAAGTGAGCCAGGAAACTGGAGAGAGCACTGAGGTAGCTACAAGTGATAAAGAGAAATGAGATTAAGGATTCAGGGAAGAATACTGGGACAAAATACAGTGGCAGGGAGAAGGATGAGATGGAAGGCTGAAACAGGGAAAGGAGGAGTAGTCAGACAAGGACAGAAAGCTTCAGTCTTTGAGGATCCAGTCAACCAGCCAAGACTTCCTTCCCAGTGACTTAGATGGTATGGGAAAACTTCTCCACTCCTGGCAAGAGTTAGGGAATCCACAGGATGCACACCCTTTCTTCCTTTCTACTGACAGACAGTATGAAAAATAACTCCCTGCTACTGCTGTCGGTGACACTCAAGTAGCAGATGGCTGTCAGAGGCATCCAGAGATTGCCATCTTGCTGATGACCCCTGTGGGGAGTGTTATGATTCCACAAAATCTAGCTCAGTGCTTTCACTTTGCTCTTCTAAAAACCTAGGGAATTACATGAAGTATTAAAAACAATATTATGCTTGCAAGTAAAGAAAGTATTAAGATAAGCAATTTCAAGATTGAAAATGCCTGCTCTTCTTTAATGTGCTCCCTTCTGTGCATGCTCCCTGTGATGCACATTGCTCTACAAGGATAACAAATGCTACTGTCCTTATTACTATCCTTAAAATTTTGTCTCGTTTATTTTTCTGTTGTTTTTGCTGTTGTTGTTTGGTTGGTTTTTTTAAATAATGCAGAAGATGGGTGGCACATCAGGAGATCACTATAGCAAAAAAAAAATATTCTTAGGGTCAAGACAGTTGAATGCTGCTTAAAAAATGAGATTCCATATCTGCTTCTGTACATAACACAAGGCAGGACTAAGCAGAAACCTTAACTAACCTGGTGACCACATATTCTCTAAGTTCTTACACATCCCATGTGAAACATCTGGCCAGGTTTGCTGAGTACTCACAGTTTCAGCCAAAGTTTAATGTATTACAGTGGTTTTCTGAATGCCTAATATAGTATAAAAACACAGAGTGCTTTGAAAAGCTTTTTCAAGACATCTCACTGTGACCACCTGAATTAGTAGCTGTTTGACAATGTTAAACTGTCTCACAACACTGTCCATGTTGCCCAGTAACACTGCTTGATTTTGTATGAATGTTGTGAAGTATTACAGAAGTGTCCACAAGAAATTACTAATTCAGTCATCGTGACAGAATATCAATATCATATCTCATCTTTTTCAATGAAGATAAAACAAAGCATTGAATGCTGGTGAAATAAAGACCATCCCTGCTGAAGATGAAAATGCACTGACATGGCAAATACAAACAGTGTTTGTACACACAGACACTGTAATTTCTATTTCTGTAGAAAGTAGAAAACACAGGATGCATGGACAGTGTTAAATTCAACATCTGGGCTTGATTTTGCAGCTTTAATAATGCTTTGTTAATCCAGATTTTTGAATGCAATATGCTATAAACTCATCCACATAGTTTTCAGAATTTATAGGAGAGTCTCAAATTTTATAGGAAGCCTCAAAATTTGAATCAAAGTGCAACCCATTTTTCCTGCTTATGGCAGGGGGTTTGGATTAGGTCATCTTTAAAAATCCCCTCCAGCCCAAACAATTCTATGATTCTGTACCAGTTTGGGAACTGTAACCTGACGTGTTACTTGAGAACAAATGGCAGCATAAAGTTCTGTCAAAGACAAACTTAATTACGTGATACTGATTAATTTTCTGGCATTGAGACAATCATAACTCCTTCCAATAAGAACAGAATCAAGCAAGTCCACTATTTCCACTTGTGTTTTTCAGGCATAGTAAACTCAGTTCAAGACGTGAACTTTAGATGTTTTATCCATAGGCAGGAGCACTCCCCCCAAACCATTACAATTCTAGATAAAACCAACAAAAATTGCACTTCTGGGAAACCTACCCCATGCAGGGGTGCTTGTGTCAGACACGGCTGGAGCTTGTGGGGAAACTTTGCTCCTCGGGTGTGCTTTGTGGCCAGCAGGACCAGGGCCGTGATCATCCCTGGTACTTGGAACACGTGAGGCTGCGTCCCAAATCCTCTGTTCGGTTCTGGGCCCCTCGCGACAAGAAGGACACTGAGGTGCTGGAGTGAGTCCAGAGAATGGCAATGGAGATGGGGAAGGGTCTTGAGAGTAAATCCTGTGAAGAGTGGCTGAGGGAGCTGGGGTTGTTTAGCCTGGAGAAAAGGAGGCTTGGGAGACCTTATTGCTCTCTACAACTCCCTGAAAGGACGCTGTAGCCAGGAGGCAGTCGGTGTCTTCTCCAAGATAACAAGCAACAAGACAAGGAAATGGCGTCAAGATGCACCAGGGGAGGCTTAACTTTGGATGTCTGGAAAAATTTCTTCACCGAAGGGGTGGTCAGGCATTGGGACAGGCTGCCCAGGGAAGTGTTTGGGTCACCAGCACTGAAGGTATTTAAAAGACGTGTAAGTGCGGCACTTGGGGACGTGGTTTAGTGACAGACCTGGCTGTGCTGGGCGAGCGGTTGGACTCGGCGGTCATACAGGTCTTTCCCAGCCCTGAAGACCCTGTGATTCCACGGAACGCCTCGTTCCCTGCAAACTCGCTATGTGGGCGCCGAAAATCCGGCGAAGAGCAACAGCGACATCTAGCGGCGGCACGGGCGCCTCACGCCTCTCGGCCCGCCACGGGAAGCGGCGATCCTGGGGGATCTGTGTCCCCAGGGAGATCTGTCACCCCGACAGCGCCGTGCCTCACGGACAGGCATGGACACCACGGGTGTCACCGTCACAGAATGGGCTGCAGGGTCAGAAGAGACCTTTAAAGGCCATCCAGTCCAACCCCCTGCTATGAGCAAGGACGTCTTCAACTACATCAGGTTGCCGTATGCCAACCGGCTTTGAATGTTTCCAAGGATGGGGCATCTACCACCTCTCAGGGCAACATGTCACAGAGTTTCATCACCCTTCCTCCTTATATCTCGTCTAAATCGACCCTCCTTCAATTTGAAACTATTGTCACCTGTCCTACCCCAAAGGACCCTGCTAAACAGTCCATCCCCAGCTCTCCTGGAGCCCCTTTAGGTATTGCAGGTGCTATAAGGTCTCCTGGAGCCTTCTCCATGGTGAACAACCCCAGCTCTCTCAGCTCGTCTTCATAGGAGAGGTGCTCCAGTCCTCTTATCATCTTTACGGCCTCCTCCACACCCATTCTAGCAAATCCATGTCTTTCCTGTGCTGGGGACCCCAGAGCTGGATGCAGCACTGCAGGTGGGGTCTCACCAGAGCAGAGGGGCAGAATCACCTCCCTTGACCTGCTCGTTACACTGCTTTTCGGGGTTTTTTTCTGCATGATGTTACAATCGGTAAATGCATTGGCAAATTGCTCCTGAGTCATGCCCAGCTTCTCATCCACCAGCACCCCCAAGTCCTTCTGGGCAGGGCTGCTCTCAATCCCTTCCTCCCCCAGCCTGTATTAATACCAGGGGTTGTCCCAACCCAGGTGCAGCAGCTTGCACTTGACCTTGTTAAACCTCAGGAGGTTCCCATGGGTTCTCTTCTTGAGCTTGTCCACGTCCCTCTGGATAACATCCCATCCTCTCAGGCATTTCAAAGTATCCTCTCTTTTGTTTGTCCATAAATGCCAATTTAATATTATAAACTCTAAAAAGGCTCCAGTCAGGATACATGTTTAGTTCCTTTTTCAGAAAAAAAAAAGGGAATCCTTAACACCACAACACCTCACATGTCAGATAATAAATAAATAAATAAATAAATGAATATCAAGAAGCACTTACTGAAGAGACTATGGGGTATTTTCTGGACACACTGGCAAAATGTATTTTTCCACCTTTCTATCTTAGAAAGCTGAATCATTTTTGCTGTTTCTGGAAAGCTTCATTGAGCCTAATAGTGACACTTACTGGGAAAACATGCCATGGAAATGCCAAGGCCAAATGGTTTAAAGCTGGCACGTCATAATCAGTTGAAACAAGAGCCTTACAAATGGGAGCGCTGAGCAAACACAGGCAAAATATGGTCACTTTTTGTTCTAGTCCAGAACTTATACAGGTTACACAAGGAGATCAAATTAAATATCATTTATTTTGCAGCCCAGGTGTTTTATTAGACCCATGCAAGTCCACCCAAAATTTCTAAAAAGAAATGAAATTTCAGTTGCTGGAACTGTCCTTGAAGAATAGGAAACATTAAGTACATGACAAAAACCTTTTGAGGATTTATCCAATATAATGCCTCCATTAGTAGATGGGATCAAGTCCTCTGAAAGTGTGACACAGGAAGTTTCTTTAGCCAAACCCAAACTTGTGTGAGTCCTGTGTTTATCAGTCATCCCTACAGCCAGTGAGGCTTCTGCTTCTTTTTGGTTTTGTACCAGAGCAGATGTTAGAAGGCTTATTCTGTCACAGGCTTTAGCAAAAGGCAAATAGAGCTGTGATGGTTTAAGCCCCAGTCACACTTCTCTACCATCCATAGGTTTGCATTTTTCCAAACCTATTACTCCCAAACCTGATTTACAAGAAGATGATATACACTTTTTCATTACTGTTTAAAGCCAAAATGCTTCACATTACCACAGCTGAGACTCCAAGCACTTCCTTGACTCTGCTTAGAGGCAGAAACCTCCAGCAGAGATGCAGCTGAGAGCTGCAGATTAAGGAGACGGTTTAAGGTACCATATCAAGATTCACCAGAAGCTGTCTGTTAAATCCCCAAATAAAAGAACTCGGTGAAATTTTTACAGACATCTACCTGATTTGCCATGTCCCAGAGGATGGCAAGGAGGGAAATTAGGTTTAGCATCTATATCACAACAAGTAGTAATTTTCTGACTACACAACTGCTTTTCTTAAAAAGAGTACACGTGTCCTTAATGTGCTACCAACAACTCCTGCACTCATGGAAGCCCAGATGAAGCATTTTCAAATCCTTGCTGGGTCCCTGCAACTGAAGTGACTCTTGCTTGAGTCAAGTAGCAGATTTCTTATACACAGCATACAGGGAATCTTCTTACACACACATCACACATCTGTGCAGATGTGGAGACAGAAGTTGTAAAAAGGACACATGAAAAACAGAAATGACCATAACAGCAAAACCTTTCCTTTTCCTCCTAAATACTAATAACAACATTACAGCACATGCTGGGTAGCAGCAGTTTGCCCACGTGCCAGAAGAAAGCAAATAAAATAAAACTTAAAAATAAGATATTATAAATGTCTAAAGAATTACACAAGCCAAGCCCTTTGAGAGAAAAAGCAGCCCTCTAAACAACCAAACATTGGGTCCTGGCATTAGTTTTTAGAGCTGTTATTCTTCTTCTATATGACTGCAGCAGCCCTGAATGTCTGTTTACCCTTCTGAGGTCCGTGGAAGAATCTATTTATAGCTGTGGGATACCAGTGCTAGTGCATCATGACACTGGCCTCTGTTACTGGAAATGATCCTGGTGGATTTACAGGCAACAGAATGAGTGACTGACATGTCCTATCAGAACAAGAAGTACAGTTCTAGAGAGGAAGTACCAAAAAGAAAAGAGAAGCCTTAAGATGCGTGGAAAGGTACTCAAAACAAAAAAGATGGAAAAGTCTCCTTTTGAATTCATTGCCCACATTTACAGACAAATAAATTGAGTAAAGAGCAAGGCAAAGTATAATTTCTGTTACACAAGCTCTTGGATGTTCTAATCAAGATAACAAAGGTTGTAATTCATCCTAGGTGGTAAGCATCCATAAGTACAAGAAAAAAGCCAAGGGTACCAGACCTGATATGCACTTATAAAACCTTGTCCACCTTACTCAGACTCTTCTCACCACAAAACCACTAGAATAAAACTCCTAAAACTGATTTAGCTGGAAGTTAGAGAGTTATTCTCCTCTGCAACCCATCAGAACAGTATCTTCACCGAACCAGAAGAAAAAAGCCCTACTGAGATATCAGCTGACACATTTTTGCATCTTCCACCACTTTCTCTTTTCCATTCCCTTGAGTGCTATATCAGTCAACACTTCACAACATCCACATTCCCTTATCAACAATCAGACATTAGTGTTCATGGCACTCCCTTGCCAGTGGATAGGCAAGTTTGACACGACTTATTTATTTTGGAGATTTGAGAAACTGTGATTCTTGGCTCTTGGCATTTCTAAGTTTGGGAACGGCTTTATTTATCACCAGCTCTGAATTAAGGCTGTAAAACTGCTATGAAAACACAGAGATGGGTCCCTTAAAGGAGAGCTGTGCAACACTGCAAGTGAAATAGTTAAGCACAATGTCTGGTTAATTATAAAAACAACTGAGCTGCTTGCTAAGGGGTAAAGCCACAGCAGTACTGATATCACTGGAGTGTTTGCCGTGCTCTGGGATAACAGGATTCTATTTATATGCACTGGTGAGCAGACCAGGCATTCTGTGCCAACCACAGGTGAGGGACAGCTGTGAGCTGTCTTCCCCCTTTGAAATTACATTCCCAAGTTATGCAAATAAACCACTTTCAAGGTGCTTTTCCTAGAATTTAAGGGAAATCCACAGCGTTCCCACTGCTGTAAATGTTTCTGGGTCTTTAAATGTCACCCAGTGGGAAAGCTGCTTTGCACAGCGTCAGCAGGAAACTCCTATTAGGGTTTCCAGTCAGCAACCCCACATTACAGTCACTGCATGGAGAAAGAAGGGTATTCCTTCATGTATGGCATTCCCTGCTAACTCATCTCAGTACAGGTCCTCTATAGCACTTGGAACTGGTTATTTCAGAGGAAGCAACTATTTCATGTAGTAGCAATGAGTTATTTGCTTTAGCAGGGATCATTGTTCCATGACAAAGGAGTCTGTTGCTTGGACTGGGCAGAGTATCACTATAAATCTCAGCTTCTTACAGTTATTTCTCTTCTTGGTAGTGGTTGATATCTGGAGTGTCAAATCAAAGAACAAATGTGGTAACTGTGCCCTATACTGTAAAATCAATAAGTCAACAACTCTCCTTGGATCCTTTATTTTAAGGCGAAGTCTGTAGTGTCTATACCCTTGTCTGCAGTAGGAGATATTTAACTGTGAAGTTCATATTGCAGGAGTCAACAACAGTCTGGAAAGTGCTTTGCCTTGGTTTGAAGATGACATGTTCATAAAAGAGCCACTTCTCAAAGGAAAACTAAAAGAACTGGTTAAGTCAGTGAAGGCAGCCCTAAAGATTGTGCTGGTGGCTTTTGCAGCCATGATATTCAGGTTATACTGTACCATTCTGTGGGAGATTCTGGACTTTTCAGGGTAAAGAGAAAAACTTGAAGCTTCAGTAGATCGTTAAACAACACATTTGATCATAGGGGATGAGGTGCATCTTCTGTTCTGACAGGGTGATGTTGGGTTTGTTCGGGTTTTGCTATCTTCTTGCCCTGTTGTGCAAGCTGTCAAACTTGTATCAATAATAAGAAAACTCTTGCTTCAGTGTTTACTTTCTCCAGGTGAATGGGATACCCACTACCTTGGAATAGGGGCTGCACCTTGGTTTCCCTGGTGGGTTTTGATCAGATGTACACTTGGCCTAGAAGGTGGAATTGCAGCAGATGCACGCCCACATTGCCAGAAGATCAGTCAGAAAATATTTAGCTCATTTCTTCATTAATTCTGCCTTCCAAGGACAGCTAGCCAGAGTGTTTTCAAACAGGTATGGAAAGACTAACATTAGGAAGAGTTTTAGAAAGACTGACTATGTCAGGACATAGCAGTAGGATTCAGAGAGCTGATGCTATCCTGAAGGATCAGTACCCTACTGTGATGAATCTTTACAGTTATGTTTTGGGCCAGGTACTTGCTTTCTAGGCATCAAAGACACCACTTTCCAGGCCACATACTGGACAGTTACTGAGCATTAAAGAGCTCCCTCAGGATTGCCCTGCCCAGCACCACATGCTTCCACATGCAGAGCCCATTGCCCAGGGAGGCAATGTCCCCATTTGTGTATAACCTACACAGACACCACAGGGCAGACAGAATCACATTGTCAGCACCACTCTCAGCTCAGGGACTGAGCTACTGAGCCCCAGCAGATCCCCTGATTCCCAATGGGTGCAGCTCCCCAGAACATTTGTTTGGAGCAGAAAATCCTTTCTGAAGGGTCTCCTCTTTGCCCATCTCCATGCCTCATTTCTTAGCCTCCATAAGACCCACTACAACCCGTCAGTGCTCTGCAGGCACCATAACTTTAGCCAAAAATATTTTTGGCTCTTCACAGGACGTCCCTTGAGGAACTCAACCCAGCTGTCCTCTGAGCTGCTAAAAATCCTGAAACCTTCAGTGACAGACCCTTCCCTCTGCCCTGTGTGTACTGCCAGCTGTAAGTGGAACTGTTTAATCTCTTTTTCCACACAAATATATTCCTGATTTCTTCCTAGTGCTATGATACTTAAGTTACTCTGTCATCCCGTAGTTGATGATTTACCACCTTCATGTCATTCATAGATGATTCAGTGGAATCCAGAAAGACCAGGCACTTACTGAAAAGAAGGCACTGGGCATGACATTGAACAGCACATAGGGACATTACAATGCTTGTTGTCCTTGAAGGCAGCACACTTTGCGCTTTCCTAAACCTACATTGCTCTGGAGGCTGACAATCACCCATTTCAGTACATGATTAAAATACAGGGCTCTTTGTGGGCCAGCCCCAAGGTTCTCTCTGTTCCAGTCATAGTCTTCACCCACACTTCTTACTCCCAGTCAAACCCGTGCTAGAACAGAGCCTACCAAACAACCTCAAAGGTGATGTTTTGAATTTTTTCACAGGCACTTGTCTGTCCTGGTAAAAAACTTCTAAGTACTCCTTGATTTTCTTTTATCTGGTTCAATCAGGCCCAGCTTACAGGGATTACTTTTGCTTTCCATTTTTGTCTTTTTTATTTCTGGTTGCCCACAGTTTAGCTAAATCTTGACTGAACTAATGATGTGATTAATCAAAACTAAATAGATAAATTTTAAATACCACTACTGCTGGTAATTGATATGGTGCTTTTCTATTTATGAAGAAACAAACCACATTGTCAGTATCAACTCAGTTTTTGAGGAGTCGCAGCAGCATATTTTTCCCCAAAGTGACCCAGAGAACACACAAAACATCTGTCCTCAACAGTTTTAAACTGTCCTCTGGCATTAGCTTGGCTTTCTCTCCATGTTACTCTTTTTTTAACTCAGAACAACTTTTTCCAGTCATCCAGAGGAATCTCCAGTAAAAACAGACAAGTCATTAGTTTACGTTCTTGATATTTTAAGGTTAAATAAGCATTTTTATTTTGAGTAAATCAACAAAAGTTCCTACAGATTGCAGTGGAAACTACTTATTGAACTAACTTTGTCTCACATGCTTTATGAGGCTGTATACACAACTCTGTAAAGAGGACGGGCATAAGACTTATTTTTCTTTAAATTACAGAAATAGTTTAATTCTAGCTATGTTTTCAATAGTACTGACTTCTGCATCACAGTTTATCCTAGGATTTACACCCTCATGTAAAAACATCCCACACTTTCACAGATATACATGAGAGTGAAAGTTTTAAAACATCCACATGGGAACAGACCCAGTGCCAGTGAACACGGACACTGCCAAGGAAGGGCTCAAGTATGGAGAGGGAATGGTCGGCAGTGGCTCAATGGATTACCACGTGGTCAAGGGAATTGAATCCACAGCAAGAATTCCTTCCCCAGCTGGGCTGACCTGCTATTGAAGTGACATAGGTCTAATGCTGTCTACAGCAAGAACTAATTTTTTACTCCACTGTTCCTTCTTCCAGCTGCCTAATCAATTAGGGCCCCAGATAATATTCTTTCAATAAATAATTTTGCTTGAACAACGACAGACTTGCATTGGGCTGTTGTTTCTGACTTCTGTTGGTCTTAAGTCAGCTCCAAATGCATGGGAGGAGTCTGAAGCAAGAATTCCTGGAAATGAAAACATTAATTTCTCCCAATGAGCCTGAGAATTTAAGGAGAAAAAAAGGGTAGTCTAAGGAAAAATACCACTTCTTTCACTATCCTTCCCACAATTAGGAGGAACTTAACAGCTGCAACCATTTACCATGTGGTAAAAAAATGCCCTTTTTGAAGGCAAATTTATTATTTCTTAAAAACTGTTGCTTAATCCCTCTCCAATAAACTCTCAGAGATCATGTATTAATATAGGACCATGGATTTTGTGTGTTGTACAGATTAACTATAAGCAAGGAATTTTTCTTCCCCTAGCAGCAACTGCTTGCCAGTAATATTGTCAATGAACATTCTGTATTTCCAGTGTGTAATAACCCTAGATATCTTTTATGCTTTCTTTTAGGACTAGTGTTTTTATATGTGGCAGTGGAATGTTTCTGCTCAAGAAAGTCTTTGATAAGTGATCTGATAAACCCATTTCACCCATCCTACTAAGATAAGCCTAATGAAGGAGATTAAATTACTTTGTTTATCCTAATAAACAGGAACTTGGATGACAGGACATAACTTCTGGAAAATTCTAGGAACAGAGAAGAACTATATGTGCTAAAGGAATAGGGTGGTACAAGGACAGAGACAAGTTATACAAAAACAGATGCAAAGCTGGAAATTGTTAAAAAATAAAAGGTTTGTAATAATGAAAACAATTATGAACTGAAGCAAAAGTCCCTGACCACTTTAAGGGAAAAATCTGGGTGGGGTAATGGAACAAAGCAATGGAAGCAGATGAAGAATATATGCAAGCCAGGGAAGGCTAAGACAATTTTCAGTGGATATATTTCAATTCTCCAAAAGGAGCATGAAGGAAGGACAAAACAGCCAGGATCAAGTGATGGCTCAAGGACTGGTGTCAAAAGGTAAGCTCAAGGATGTTCCACAACTGGAAATATTTCAAGAAAAGGAGGAACTATCTTTGAAGGATAGCCTTTGTCTGGATCCCTTAAAAAAATAACCAAAACCACCTTGTTGGATGAAATGTAGCACAACCATTGAAAGAAAAAATTGACAGGAGAAATAAATCTTATAAATAACAGAGCCTCTGACTGTCTAGTCCTGGAGTAAATGTGACCACTTACCATCCAACACCTTTTTCAAGCTACAAGAATCTGTCAAGTTACCTTGGTGTTTTCTCCCTGAGCAATTTTCAGTTTATGGAAATACTTCTCAGAGTTTGGCTTCCAGCGCGTTACACAGAGTTCCAATAGTGGCTGAACTAGCACCAAACACAGTAATGTTTATCACTTTGTTCTTAAAAGAATTTCTACTGCTTATTATACACATTTGTTCTAAGTCCTCCTGGAACTTCAGCAAAGCTGAATGAGGAAGGCCTGGAGTGCACGATACCCAAAATTACTGCTTCGGAGGGGAAATCTCACACAGAAATTCAGCCAACAACCTTAGTTACTAAATAACATTTTGTTGTATGAAATATCTTTTGGTTGCTCAGACCAAGGCAATCCTAATAATTTCCTGATCCCATTTCCAGATCCATTTCCATCTGTTTCCTCATAGGTTCCCATTCTTTTACTTGTTATCTTTTAGTTGCTTTTAAATATTAAATAGCTGAGGACCAAGGATAAGCTCCTACAGGGCCCTCTAGAAAGACTCCTGACTGATGAGTGCTTTTTCTCTTCAAAGAAGACAGGGAGGTGTATTTAAACAAGGTTATCAACTTTTAAAATTATTTTTTCATTCCTAAGAAGAAACCTGCTAGGTTTGGGTTTTTCTTTGTTTGTTTGACAGAATACAGACCATGAACAGATATACTGACTTAACTGGACTAGCCACAAGGCTGGAATAATGTATGTGCTTCAGTATCTTGCCAGATGAGTAAAAGAAGGGTTACTACCCTGAACAATTTAACACTGTACTAAAAATTCAGCTGAAGGGGGTCATTTTAACTGCAAGACGCTTGCACCCATGTGCCTTTACCTGACAATGACTTTTGCCAAAAAAATTCAGGGTCCTGCATTGGTTAGTGTGTTTTGAGACCCCACCACTACAAAGAAAAAACCCATTCAGGCTAATTTTTCTATTCTATAACTTATTTATTTCTAAAACAAATAACTGTAATTACTGAAGTGTTACAAGATTTTCCATACAACTCAATTCTGCCTTAACTGACATTGGTTATAGAGCTTATTTTTGCTCTCTGAGGCCCCTTCAGTGGTCAGTTGGCATCTAATCCTAGGGTTAGGACCTGAAATTCCTCCCATGGCGTACTTGGCTGCCAGATGGCTGCCTGCCATACCTATTTAGATGGCAGGTGTCTTCTTGGATTGCTCTACTCCCTTATTGAAAGTACTTTTTTGATCCATTTCTTATATTTACTTGTTTGGAAGAGGGCCATCATCCTTCCCGAAGAACCAAAGATGGAAGTTAAGAAGAGATTGTAAAACTCTGGGAACAGCTGAAAATACCACCTGGAAAAATCTTTGAATAATGAGCCTGTATCTTAGCAAAGACAAGATCACAATCTTCAACAGCAGACAAGCTGCTGCAATGAATAAAATGATTAATTTGTTGACTGTGCCCATGGCAGACAGAAAAGAAAGAGTGGACTTACACAGGCATGGAGGGGAAAAAAGCACACCTTTTTAATGGCATGATTAGTGAAGGCCTGGAAAACATTACCTAAAAAGTCATAAAATGTCTGGCATCAGAAGTCTTCAAGAAACGATGAGGGAAGTGTTTTCAGGAATGTCACAGCTACAGCACAGCCTGCCTTGCCTGTGATTTCATGAGGTCTACTTTTAGTCTATTTTTCAGTAAATCTTTTCTTTTTTTGCTCTATCTTTAGGCAAACGAAGGCTTAATAAAATTGCCTGCCTGCCCAAGCACAGACTGAGGCTTGTATCAAAATTCATACAACTTGCAATTCAACAAACTTTCAGCAAACTGTTTAAGTATGTTCCTAGAGTTAGACACACATCCTTGCACAAGGCTGATGACTAAGAAGGAATTGATTCAGACATGTGTTTTCTATAAGGCAAGTTAGCATAATTTTTTGTGGAAGAAAAACCCGAACACTAAAACTTTAACATGAAATCCCAACAAATGGTGCAGAGCATTTTTATTTCTTGCAGTCTCTGCCTCCACATTGGGAAAGGAAATGAAAGCTGTAGCAAGTAAAGGAAATTATAGCTTTTTCTTCATCCCTCCTACACATGCATTAAAAAGAAATGTGTGGGAAGAACATCAACATGTCAGCCCATTTACATTCCCTTTGCTCCATTTTCTCTGTCCAAAAATCAAACAGAGTTCAAATGAAACATAAGAAGCTTTAGTCCAAAAGCACAAAATCTCAAAAAGTGTCAGAGATTGTTATGGGAATGAGGACAAAGGCCTTCCAGAGTGCATCAGTTACATTAACATCCACAAATTAATTACCTTACCTGCCCTGAACTTTAACTGTGCACATATGTTTAATCCCTAGTGATCAAAACTCAGTGATAGCTTGTAAACTGGGCGTGTCCTCTGTGCACATCTATCAGAAGTTTTAATCCATACCACTTAAACCAGAAAAGGTTGCACACTCCAAATCAGTTTTGTCACTACTTAAGTATGAAGTTGAGACACTCCAGTATTTTTTTACAGACAAAATATTTAATCTAACTGCAAACCCTCTGCAAAAGTGTCTGATTCAGCACATCTCTGACAACACTTCTAAGGTATGACCAGTGCTCATACACTTAGTATTTTGCCATGATGCCATTGGGTGTCACAATTATTCTCTGCAATCACAATAGCTACAGAGTTTATCCAGAAAACTTGGAGTTTATCCAAACTTGGACTGCAGTTCACATAAAATAGTTAAAAATCTAGCAAAGAACTTTGATGTTGCTATGACCACCACAACGACTTAGTATAAAAACAATGCATTTTGTCAAGCCCATCTTCAGCTATTTGCTGTGAAACTGAATACTTATCGTACAGTCTAAATAAAATATTTGTTTATTAAAGTTATTTTTTTTAAATGTCAAAATAAATTACATTTTCCTTTTTGCAATAATTCTTCCAAGTTCTTTTTAAAACAAAGTGTTCATTTTGGACTATGCTGGCTAAAGTAGAAGTCTCTGAAACAAACATAGCTTTCTAGCCTGTGGGCAAAATATAAAACTGTTGTTAAATTGAAATGAACCAGAAAATGTATGGTGAAACTCATCTGTAGAAACTTTTGCTAATAACAAACATTTGTCCAGTGACACAGATTCTAAGTGGAAACACATGACAAGGTGTGTCTTGCAGTGTTACAGCAGCAGGATTCAAGAATGTCTGGCTGAGTGAGTCTGAAGACCAAATATTCGTGGTACCAAGCCATGTAGGTGTTACACCATCAAATACCACAGTTCACTATATTTATACATATATAATCAGCATAATTTCCATGTGATGCATAAAAATCAAAGTTTTGTAAGCTTCTAATGTTCATTTCATTGATTTTTTTTTTCTCTAATGTTCATACCATTTGCTTTATTATACTGGCTGTTTGAACCTAACCTGGCCAATGTAACTAAATACCTTTTACTGGTGCTGCAGGAACAAATCTGACAGTTTTATTCCTGGTTACAATAAATCTGCCAGTAAGTCTGAGCTTACAATAAAACTGAAAAGAAGTCATCATATTAATCAAACATTTAAGTAGGCGCTTCAATCTCCAAGCAGAATACTCTCATTCCTTCTCTCTTTGTTCTTTATTATGTGCCCAAGTGTTACAAATTCATATTCCTTGGGCAAGATATAAAAGAATGTGCCCATAATATTTTAGTTAGCTTATCTCCAACCCTATCTCAAATATTAACCTGAAATGCAAACTAAACAAACTTTATTAAGGTTCAAAAAGTTCACAAATCCCCACACTTCTTGATTTTAATAGGACACAAAGTTCTTATCTGGAAAAGGTGGCGTATTTGTAATTAAAGAGAGATTGATAGAGATTTCCAGAGCACAGAGACTCTATCCAAGTATAAAATTACCATATAAAAAGTAAAGCCAGGAGAGGGATGCTACTAAAAATAATAGCAGCAGTTTTAAGCTTGCTCTTACATATGCTACTGCATACATGAGACTGAGGCATCACTGCAGCTTGGGTAACTTGATGACCACCCGTTTCCTGATATCTTGAAGCACACTAAGTAAATTAATTGCATGAACATTGAAACAGTCATCTGATGATGGGATTTTGAGCAGTCTTCATTGTCCCTGTTTGCCCTCAAGAACTGAATACGGCATAAATTGTTTTTTCTAGTTTACAAATTTAATCAGCTAAAATAAAACTGCAATGGTCTGAAGACATTACAGTGAGCAAAATGATATTAACTTAGCTCTGTAAACTGTTGCATAGGTTGAGAGGATCTTGTGGATGGTGCCTGAGCCCACAGAACTGGGTACACTGAAAGTGCTTACTTTCGAGTTTGCCAGTATTTCTTCAACAAACCGGAAAAAAAACCCCCAAATGTCGTACTCAGACACGAAAGGACCACGCAGACACCGTTCTGTCAGGATAAGGCCTGGGCCAAAAGAGAGAGAGCAAGAAGGGCCAAGGTAGGGCAAGAAGAAGGAAGAAGGAGGAAGAAGACCGGCCCGGCCCTTTATTTAGTCAGTTATATATCTTTTTAGAGACAACCATGGTTTGGAGGATGGGGTTACCACCTCTCCATGACACTGGTCAGATCAAAAGTCTATCATAATTCTCCGCCTAATAAAAAGAATGATAATAATAGATACCAGTAGGTAAACATGCCTGATGCTTACAGTAAAGTGCCTGGGAAATTCTACTACAAGAATGAAAACATAGAAAGACTGCAAAATTCAAGGCGACACCCAAACTCTCCCACAAAAAGAGAACCCAAACAAACAAGGCACAAACCAAAACAAAATCCACACACACACAAATGGTTACAAGACCACCAATTGCATTCTTAGCTGATCCTCACACTGAATCCATCAGTATTCCCAGTTTTTCAGAATGAAGAATTTTTCTTGGAGACATGATTTTTTCTAGGCCTCTAAGTAGAAAATTGGTGTTAGAAATCAGAAGTCTTATTAGAGGGAGAACCTTTTGCTTCAATTTTTTTTCAAGATGATTTATGCAGTTGAGTTTTAAGGATTATTAGTGTTCAGTTAGCAAATTCATCACTTTGCTCCTTTTTCCAGCACACGGTTTCAACAGAAAAAAACAGACACCCTGTTCCACCTAGCACTGAGTGCAATCGTGCCTTCTGAAAGCGTTTTCATGAAACGTATTCATGATTACTGTTCATCTTTGTCCAAGATGTGGCAGTCACCTCACATCCAGCATTTAAGACCATCATGACAAATAGCTGTTTCTTGAAGTGTTTACTCAACACGGTTGAAAGGCTTTTTTCAGCCCTGGCTCAATGGGATTTCAGCCTTGAGCCAGAAACACTGTGATCTTTGGGGGCTTACAAAGCTTGAGTGGCCTTACAAAATCTAGGCAGTTTGCCAAAGGCTCTTTTTTTTTTTAAACTTTGTTGAACTGCGGTGGAAGGTTAAACAATTCACACAGTTTTGATTCTCCCTACCCCCAATTTGCCTTGTACTTAATGTCTTCCTGTCAAGAAGTAAAGTATCTTCATAATGGGATGGATGGAACCATTTCAGCTATTACACAGCAGTGATGGTATTGCTGGAAATCTGAAACAAATGTGAACTTCAATACTTTTCAGCTCAAAAGAAGTAAGTGTATTTGCCATGCTGAGAAGTTTTCACATTACATGGTATCAATTTTCTTGTGGTTCATTTAAAATAATAGAAGAAAAAAAAGTCCAACCCCAGCTTTATGCTGTCTGAGAATTGGAGAGCAGGAAGTGAACTGCTCATGTCAAGGGGCAAGCCTCGGAAATTTGACTCCAGGAAAAGAATGCCTTGTTTCCAAAAGCACTAATGCACACATCATACAGTGCAAGCATGTTTTCACACATGCATTTTAATTTATGCGTGTTCTGTGGCAGAAAGGGTCCATCACTTAAGAACCAATAGAAGGAAAAAAAATATGCAACCTATTGAAAATTAATGTTTGAAAGCCTTGGGTCATTCTGCAATTGCTTTTTGAGATTAGAAACAGATGTCTCCTTTCTAAACTGTTCTGAAGAATATATTACTCCAGAAAAACCCCTACTGGCCACAGATTTTATGTCCTATTGTGAGCCACAGATATTTTGTAAATTAACAATTACGTGAGCAGATACATTAGGAAAAAACCCCAACAAACTAACCAAACAGACTATTATGCGACAAAATGTATTTTTGTTCATTTTGACAAGTGCTGTTTTATTCCTGATCCCACTTTCAAATGCTTTCATGAAGTCCCTTTTATAGGCCATAAAGTTCAGCTACTAAATTACTAGACAGATTTAGGCTGCAATTTTCAATATGCAAATTATATCCTCAGTAGTGAAAAAAACCCCTTTAGCTGCTTAAAAATGTATGCAAAGAAAGGGAACCTGACATGTCTCCCTTTAAAAAACATTAAAAAATGTAAGTTCAGTAACAGTTTTTCCACTTTATGCTCCTCTTCACCTTCAGAATGGCTCTGCCTGTAGCCCAGCTGTGAGCAGCAGTATTACCAGACAGACATTCACTTTTTTAGTTTGAAACTAAGAATAAATAGAATAACATTATGCAGATTGTATCTGTCATCATTCCCAGTGTACACCAAGATGAGAATGTACCCTACTAACTTCTGCTGCTAAAAAACCACTGTGTTTGTAGCTGATCTTAAATCTTGCCAGGATTTCAGTGGAACAGGAGTGGGTGGGTGCCCACATGATTAGGCCCACTGGGAATTTTGGGGAACTACATTAACATTTCTACCTCTGTGAGCAACCCCTCTAAGGTCCTGCATGGTATGTTTGCCAAATTGTTGCCAAATATCAAGACATATTACTAAAAATTCCTCCAAAAATATTTTTATTTCTCTTTCTGAATTTCTTTATTCCATCTTTCGATAGCATCTCTCTATAAATATTCAGTCAGTGAGGTCATGCTTTGGCATTTTTGCTCAAAGGGAGCATTTTCGTTTATGTCAGCAGGAGGCTACGGGACTGCCCATGGAATGCTTGCTGTGAGCTATGAGCTCCAAGGGGTGGACAGCAGAGGCAAACATATTTCTTCTGGGTAAGTTCTTGAGGGGTCTGACTGGCTCAAACATGCGTCACAACAAGCTTATGTCTCTCTCTGGCTAATCCGCAGAGAGGATGCAAAACTCCATGGAACAAATACTCTTTGGATGGACTGTTCCTTGGACAGACTAAACAACATTGTCAGCACTTTTCTTAATAGTATTTTGTGTTACTGCAATACTTTCCTTTGACTATCCACCACAAAGGTCTTCCAGGTCAGTTGACTTTTTTAATATCGACAAATATAGCTAAAGTACATTGTGAAGTCATCTCTTCTTCATACTGTAATCTTCACTGTCCTACCTATTGCATAATCTGGTCACATTTTGGTATCTTGCTCCTGATGCAGCATCCCATATGATTGCCTATGTATATTGCCAGGAATAATATTCATAGATCATTTACATTTCAGACTCAGAAAACAATGTTTTGAGGGAAATGTGTTGTTTATACCAACAGAAAGCCTTGTGGTAGTTATACAAAATGAAACACAATAGTAAAATACAAATTGTGAGCTGTTCTCTCACTCAGTCCCTGATGTTATTTATACAAATAGGTACATTTTGTCTTAAGAAAATGCTAGGCAGCTTTCAGCGAACAGAAAAAAACCCAAAAATAATTTCTCAGTTCCTTGCGGCTCACTTCTGAAACTTTATCATAGAGAAAATGATCATAATTTCAAAAATTAAAACTACTGATGGAGAGAATCAGAGCAAGCAAGTACGTGGAGCAATTGCATTAAAATATTGTCCTCTAATGGCATATTGGAGAGGTGGGAAAAGGGAATAAGTAATTTGTGAGAGAGTCTGAGTTACCGTATAAGCTGTCTCAATGTGATTAGCAGGTCTCTGACAGATGCAAAAAGCTGGGCATTTATGCTAATGAAAACCACTTAGTCACTCAACAGTTATTAGCCATGAACATCTAACTGTATAATAGGCAGCTAATAGCATTGGGTGAGTGAATAAATCCATATTGTACACAAACAATTTACCCAAATGGTTTGTGCTGCGTGCTTAGGACCAAACTCACCTTTGGTTGCTCTGGACATCCCCACTGGGCTGGCAATCATTGCACAGGCATAAACAAGGAGGACATTGGTTATTGTCACTATGAGAGTTTCACAGGAGCAGACAATTTCTGTTTCCACCCACATATGTATGACACCAGTAATATCCAACCAAAAAGTTTAGTGCACGAAGAAGTCAGATCAGGCAGAATGGCACTTGAATCCCTAGCAGGCTTGCACCACTCACTGTGCATAGGCCACAGCTAAAATAGACATCAACACAATCACATTAATCTTGTGAGAGGCCAGATCATCACTTGGAGAGTGAGTGGGTGGTGAGAAAGCTCCCAACAAAAGCTGGAGATGCAAAGCCAGTGTTGCCCTCAGCCCAAAGGAGCTCCAACTGACTTTACAGAAAGTGTATCGGAAGATGCGTCACGGAGTGTAGAAAACACGTGGGGCACCTGTAGTCTTGTGCTTGTTCTGATATGGATGTCAGGCAGGCATCACACCACAGTGTCTGTAAGGGAACCAGGAAAATGCTCAGTTCTATTCTCTCTCTGGCCATTCTAAATTCAGTCCTGTTTGTAGCTGATCTTAGCTCTCATTGCATCTGCTATCAAAATTCTTATTTACTTCGACAAGCGAAAGACTGTTCTTGGAAAGAAACCTAACTAAAGAAATGAGCAAAAGTAGTAGTATATCACCATCATCTCTTTTTTTTTTTTTTTTTTTTTGAGAGTGAAACTAAACTGAAGTCCTTCTTTAACCACACACTTAAGTATGCATTTAGTGCAGGCTGCCCAGTCACATTCGTACATCTATTAGACCACCTACCTTAATCAGCCCTCAGGGAAAGACCACTGCATTAAATATATAAATATTCTAGTCCTGTAATTTTCAGTTTGCTATTTTCCCCGTAGTACTATTCTAATTTCAACATAGTGGGAAAAAAAGGCAACGTAAACTCAGTCTTCCTAGCTAGAGTGAACAACCAAATACAACACTTGTAGAGAGATGTTTATCTGAAGACTTGCATCAACTATTCAAACAAAGCAAAAAAATCCCAAACAAATTGTTGTTTCTGAATTTCAAGTTGCAGTGTATTCTGCAAGACGTAATGCATGACACATGCCTATCTCAGCCCTTTGATAACTCAGCTCACATATCTTCATCTCACTGAAGAGGAAAAGCTGGGAGAGTAATTTATTTCTCTTTTCAGCTTGAATTTCACTTTTGGCACTTGTTTTTAGGAATAAAGATACAGAATGCTTTTGTCTTTGCTCAGTATCATCAGTTGATATATTAAAAGGACAAAAGAGGATTGTGTCAGTAGCTCATTTAAACAGAAGAAACTGAGTTTAAAACGAAAAAATAGCCTTTGAAAATACCATTTCTAGATGGTTAGCAGAGCTACATGAGGAAAAGATCTTTTAACTCCAGCAAGAAGCAAAGGACTCACCCTCGCTAACCACAGAAAAACTTCATCAAGAGATGATTTTTCCTTCATCTTGCTATGTAGCCATTCCTTTGTATTTTCCTCTTACACGAGAAGAGCAAGAATTGATTATAACCTTATTGGCCTATTATCTCTCTGTGCATCTGTACTGAGCTAAGCTGTGAAGATAAACTGTACACAGGGGACATCTGCTTCAAGTGGGTAGAAACTGTCATGAGTGAAACCTTTTTTTGAAAGCCAGTTTGGCTTATCCATTCCTAGAGGCAGTCTAGACCAACACAATCCAAGGTGATTCTCCTTTAAGGCCCAGGTGACAAGGCCTGCTGACACACCTGACAGAGGCTTATCACCAGTGTTCACAAATTTCTACATGCGCCTAAGAAGTGGGATTGTGGCTTCTCTCATGGCACTTCTACTGGAGCCAGTGTTGCAAAGGTGCTTGTATTTCCTCTCAAACTCCATCTCGTAGCTTCCATTAGGGACACAATTAACTGGGACCATTACACGACGAGGGACGAGCTGTGGTGTTTCAGCCTGACAGGTAAGACGCCGTATCTCATGGTAATTTTCTTATTCTGACTTTCTGTATTCTGACACACATATTTGTCTTGGACATCTGCTATTTCTCATTCCTTCCTAATCCTAAGGGCATGGACACACTTCTATGTGTCTAATACACATTGTCTCTAGGCCTTATCACAATATAAACAACCAGTGAGCGCAGCAAACACTGCTGAAAGTAAGGAGTGTTACATAACTCATAGCTCTGAGTGTTAATGCATCACTTCCACCTTTGTGGGCCTCTCACAGTACTTTTTACTAAGAAAAGAAAATGGCCCTTTAAAGTGTGGAGATCTTGAGCCGGCCTTTGAAACCTCTGTGTTTTACTTCTGGGGTAAAAAACTTACTCTGCTTTACTTGAAATGCTTGAGGGATGTCATGAATGCTGCTGACCTGTTCATGATTTCAGAACATACAATAACTGTAATTTTAATAATCCTCCAACTATGTTTTTCCTGCAATTGGTTCCTCCCACACCACTACACAAATGTAGCCATTTAAAGAGGGATATTGGAAACCTCCAGGTTCAAAACAAGTGCTAAAAAAAAATCCTACTAAACCCTGCGATTTGGTCATTCCAAGGTTATGCTTCTGGTTATCCAAGTTATCTGTGGTGCAGTTAGATGCCTAAGTGGCCATTAGTAACCTGAAAATCTACCTGTTCATTAGGTACACATGCAAATTTGGGATAATTTTACCTATGCAGCTGTGTGGAGTCAAACTTCCAGACTCCACTTGTGTACCTTAACCTGCCTTATTGTAGAAAGTAGAATGATAGAAATTTAACACTGCATTTGTGCAGTGGAGCACTGTGAGGAATTCTCATGGGTTACCCTATGAGTTAAGGCCATCTTACCAGGAATTCTGCCCAGGAAAACTGCAGTTCCATGATAATGCTTCTACCACTGTTGACATTTTCTTCTCGAGGAGCCAGGAAGTGAATCCCCTTTATTATTGTTAAGATTTTCAAAACTGTTCCTTTCAAGCAGCTGGCTATAAACTTTGAAGGGAAATCAATTGACCTTCCATAGTTGGCAGTCAAAATTTGTTGAGAGCCAGTGAAAAGAAATACTTCCAGATTATATTTCACCTAGGAGTCAATTTTATTCCCTTTAATGTCTTTAAAATGCAAGGCAGAATAACCACACTCCTCATATTCTGTCTCTTACATGCAGCAGTGCTCTGCTGATGCCCCCTTAAGTGCAGCTCTGCTTAAATCTATGAGTTCCCTACTAACCTGCCCATTTTGGTTCTTGCTTAGGAGAATTTTTAAAGTTATAATAAAGACACTTGCAGGAATCAAGTTTTAGGCAAGTTTCAGATCTCTTTGCATTGGTTAGTAGCTCTGGTTTGTGCTATGTATAGCCTGTTAATCAAGGCAAACACAAGGGAAGCCTAGGTATGCAACTTCAGGAATTTATCTTCTAAGCACTGAGCCAAAACTGCCAGCCCTAATTTTCTTGATGCCAAAGAACTTCACAGAAGTCTATTGCTAGCATAAGACAAAGAGTACACCAAGATTTTTCCCGGTATTGTCACACAGAATAGTAAAACGACCCCTCTTGATCACCATAATTTTGTACAAGAAGCAACAACACAAACAGTGTTCTCAGGCCCAGAGAAAAGGGGAGAAAAAAAACCCAAGCACCCTCACCCTGCAATACCTATGGGCAACCCTGGCTGACATCAGACATCATCACATACCTACAAATCAGTCTGTCAGATTAGAAGTCGCCTCCTTGACCTCGTCCACATGGTTCCCATTTAGAACAGCTACGCTGCCCTTACAGCATTAAGCAATGAGGAAAAAGCTTGTTTATGTTCAGAGTCAAAGCCACAGTCCCCACACCGACCATTTAACAACTGACTTATCTTTTGAATTTGAGCTGTTTTCCCTCTTTATGCCAGAACAGACCAGGCCAGTTTTCAGGGTGATGATAACAATTTAAAACTAATCAGCCACACGCAGGACATTCAGGATTTGACTGCATGGTTTCCTTTAGACATGCTGCCCTCCCCTCAGTGTTATTCACACAGGTTAGATTAAGAAGCAGGCTTAGATTTTTCTTCCTGATACATAGCAGTTAAATTTATATATTCCAACATGTATTCATAATTTCTGGACTACTAACTACAGTTACAGGGCAAACCCCTCTGGAAGCAGAGGGACTGATTTCACAGTAAGGACTTCCATGTCAGTAAAGAAAGCACAATGAGAGTTTTTCTGGATGTGGCGTGTTAATTCTGCTTGGTCTTTCCCTGTAAACCTCAGCAAGAGCCTGCTCTTCTGTAGGTACTCATTGGGTAGCTGAAGACAGCAGTAAGGGGCACCACTGGCCCCATCCCCTAGAATACATAACAGGGTTTCTTCTGAAAGTGTAAAGAAAAAACCTAAATGTGTTCCAAAATGGAAACATCAATGCAAAGCTGATGGAATTAACTTAACCAGACAAAATCACCCTTTTTTTCATTAACTGGAAAGAAGCAAATTGTGCACGAGCAATACCAGCATATGCTGTAGGAGGTGAGAACCAGCAGGGTGCTGTGCAGAGGGTTTGTTAGCAGAGATAGATCATATCAATGTGATCGAGTGACTGCGCTGAATAATTTGGTTTATTGCAAACATTCTTTTGGTATAATCTGGGCATCACATTCCTTATCTTGACAGAGCTTTGAAGTTCATGTCTAGCCAGATCAGATAAGAGATGATACTACGTTATCTCAAAAAGAAACCCCCCAAAAACCAACAAAAACCCAACCCACCTCACATCCTAATTTAAAGCCTTTTTTAAACAGTTCATTTTTCTCTCAAGTATGCTCCTAAAGGCAGAAGAATGTTACTGAGTCTCATAAGTGAGAGACAGCAGCTGGAACATGGTTTAATAGACACACAACCCAGTAAGAATACTTAAAGCCCAGGGCCTAACTTTAATCAAGGGAGTGTCCCTGTGAAACTGTAAGACTTAACTTTCATGTCTGAGACAGGCAAATACTTCAAATGTTTCATTAAGACCCTAGGAACTGCAGCACCTTGTCTTCTAGGTTCAAAGTAAGTTTCAGTGAACTTAGAGGAATGTTTGGGGGATTTTTAAAGGGAGATTTTTCCACGGAAAGGGTCCTTTGTCAGTGTAAAGAGGATAACTGTAAGACAGCAATGTCTGTGCTGGGATGAGTAAGCAGTAGGAGGGACATACAGGAAACATCCTCTAACAGTAGCTGAGATATCATGTCTAAGAATTTCGACCCCTTTGCCAAAAAAATATTTACCATCTAGAGCATTATAAGATCCATTTAAATATTTAATATCCTCATCCAAAAAAAAGCTGCATCTTTCCAAGCAAGGTAGAAGAGAGCACATCAATCTCCAATTGCACTTAGTCATAGCCTTTTTGAAACAGAAATAATGGAAGTTCAGTGGGTATCAAATTTAATTGCTTCTTAAAGTCAGGAGAACATGTCCTTCAGAAACTGGGAAATATTTATCATCTCTGAATACTTAGAATAGAATTAGACACTGGAGAACTACACAACTAAGAGCAAACTCTGCTTTCAATTCAGTTTGATATTGTAAACTAATATTAGGAATGTCAAAATTCAGAGAAAAGGTGCCCAGGTCAATCACACAGAGAATTTTGCCCTGAAACTCTAAAGGTCATTATGAGGTTTCTGCCATGAACAAAGCCATTGTATGTGAACAGCTCTCCTGTTCTAGACCTTGTCTGATTTTTTTAAGATTTTATTATTTCAGAAGAGATTCTCTTTTCTTCATTGCTTTCATCTCTGGAGATGCCCATGAGATGTTCATAGCAGGGTGTACTCCATTCTTACTACTACAAAACAGAAAGGCCCACAAACCTTCCTATAACTATTGATCTTGACTATGTGAATCTGTCAAAATGATCCTCTGATTTTGTTCCAAGTCTCTAGACCAAGTTCCACCTTTCCATTAATCCTGATTCTGAACATTCTCTGACCATCTCATTCCTTACCTTAAGTCACACTTTTTTTGCAGAGCCATGGCTGAGAGCCATGTCTTTGGGAATATACAAAAGCCTTTATTTTTTGTTTTTTGGTTTGTTCTGTTTTTTAAACAACCTCCTCAGAAACAAGTTAAGCCATACAATGTCAATTATGAACTAGTAGGAACTGAGTGTGAATATCAAGCTTTTAAAAACATCTTTACACAATTTTACTCCCCAAAATGCCATATATTTTGCCAGGTATTAGTTGACTTATGGTAATAGGTGCAAACACTCCCCAAAAACTGAGCAGTTGATAGTCTCTAGAGAAATATAATTGACTTTTCCTAAGCAGATATAAAGTGGAAACATGGAACAGAGATAAAAGCTTGGTATCCCACTTCACATATTTGTCAGCCATCAAATCTAATACAGGTCAGGCAAAAAGCAAGCAAACAAACAAAAAATCCACAGAATATATAATCCAACCTTTTCTTATCTATCATGAAGCTAATGAATGATCACTAGGGTATGCCTGAGGGAAGGCTATTGATAGAGAATCCTGACAGAATTATTTTGTGGACACCTGTACTCAGTTTATAGTTTTGGATATTTAAAGTGTGTTGCATGAAAACCCATAGTTTGGCATGATTACTTCCATTAAAATCTGAACAGGGAGCAGAATCCAGATTTAGCCTCCAGCAAATAGAATTCTTTCTAGTCACGGAAGAAAGCCATAAGGGTGCACTCAAAATTACCAGTGTGTTACTTCTACAGTTCACAGCTACATTTCAGAAGAAAAACCTGGTGCATTTTGTTCCTGCTCCCATCTCTGGAAGTGCAGTATTTTTCAGACAGACATGAGCTTGCTACAACTTCATGTAATCTCATCCTGCCCCTGGAAGAGGGTTTCTAGGGCTCAGTACTTTGCTAACTTCATCCACAACATTTCTGGTTTGCACAAAGTACAGACAGATTCTTCCTCTGTCCCAGAAACAGCCTTGTTACCTCTCATCTCAACACTGCAGTACTTTAAGAGTTTGAGTCAGAAGAAGTCTGTTTAAAGAACAGCAAATGGAAACTCATGTTCTCATCTTGATGAAAAATATAATGATTCTGTCTGGAGCTGTGAAGGTATAGAAAATTGGGAATGTCCGAGAAAAACAGCTCTAAGCAGGCTGGAGGGCAAAATATGTTTCAGGTTCTGTGCTTCAGCTGTGTATGCACGGAATAGCTCAGAGCCTTGTTATGGTTTTGGAGCCCTGGTAAAAAAACATCTCATTTTCAGTTTCCTACAGTTTTAGGGAGGGCAAGAAAAAGAAAACTTTTTTTTTTTTTATTTTTTTTTCTTTTTTTTTTTAATTCGGAAGAATCAATAAACTCCTTCACAAGACAGAAATGGGAAGTGAGACAAATAGCCTGTTGGCTTCTTAAGACCCCATGGTGAGTCTCAGCAGCACTAAACAGCAAGTGGCATCTTGTTACAGTCTGGTTAATAAGCCATGCCAAGCACTTGGTTCCTAGGGAGAGAGAGTGCCTTCCTTTCTTCCACCTTGCAGACAGGCATCATCAAGGCTTCATAACCAAGGGGCAACTTGCAATACAAGGCACATTCCCACCCCTTCATATGGCTGATATTTGTCCATTTGCTGTGCTGATAATGGTCTAATTTTCCAGGGCACAATGCTTGGTTAGCAAGAAAACACACTGAGTAAACATCATATCACAGCTCATAAATCTGCAATTGTAGGCGTGGAGAACCATCCAAGTTTCAATCCTTCACAGATTTTTGTGTCTCTCCAAAAACCAGTCCTTTTATACATAGATTTGATTTTATTTCAAATTCTTTATAATCACTAACAGAAGCTGGCGCACAGAAGCGGAGATGAAAATTCCCTCTCACCCATTTGATTATGATTACTGGTTTAAGGAACACATCCTACTAACATTGGAATTCAAAATACATGGTCTAGTCTCATTGATTTTTCACCCTGAAGGTTAATTTCATACAATCATTTTCTGAGGTCTGCTGCAGTGACAAATTGCTACAGAAAGCAAGTTCTTGAGTAATCCTTGCTATGTAACACTTCTGCAGTGAATATTGTCACTAGGATCCATCTACACCAGGGAAAAAACCGTGTTCCTGCTCATCTCATGTCTCAGACACCTTGTATTTTATCTCTTATCTTCAGGGCTCTCTCAAAAATCATCTTTCTGATACTTGTATAGCAAGGATTGACTAACCTATTTCTATGAGACAGGAAATCTCCCTTTCTACTACTTGTTCTGCAGTTTTTCCTTCTCTATCCCTGTGGGTCCATTCACAGTGCAAGAAGGATCCTCCAGGCTGGGTGACAGAAGCAGTAGGTAGAGTTTATATTATCAAATTTTAGCTGTCTAGTACAGATGTGTCTGTGTGAGCCCTGAGAAAGGTAAGTTCCTATCTCTCCCCATTGTTTGGAACTCACATATATTCATCCTTACAGAAAGAGTATTTTTCACTCAGTTCACATCTGTTTAACATGTGGCTATACAAACACTGATGCCAGGGACAGTCTGGGAGCAGGAAGGAGAGCTGGGAACCAGATGGAACCAAGTACTTTATAAGCCACTCTTGCCTTGAAAGAAATGTATTTGAGTTGAGGCCAAGTTCAATGAGACATTTCCTAGCCAGCAATATCAGCTGGAGAAGCTCTTGCCCTGTCCATCCCACTTTCTCCTCCCAGCTGTCTCCCAAGACCACCAGTCAAAACTGGGTATCTTTTGGGTGACCATTTTATCAGCCAGTTTGGAGAGCTGACCTGGCTCAGTAAAGATACAGAGCATCTCCTCCTTTTCACTGCCCCAGAAATCTTGCTATAAAATGAGTTCTCTTCCCTGACGTGGTTTACAGCACAGCCACACTGGCAGAACTGACAGGATTATAGAAAGATAGAAAAAACAACCAGCTTGACAATGGCTGCTCCCCCTCCAGTTCATTGCTTTAATTTCAGAATGGCATACCCAAAACCTTGTCTTTTTTCTCAATTACCCAGTTCTTCCACATAGCTCTGGAACAAAAAAACAGTTAGTATTTCCTCATTCTTATAAACCCAGAATAAACCCACTCAGGCCTGAAGTCTAAATATAATATAATAAATTAATAAATTCTAATAAAGAATAAATCCACTCAGGCCTAGTCTGAATACAGATAGGATTTGGGGCATATGAGCAGGTCATGAGGTATCTGTAATTTAAGAAGCTTACATCCAAGCTGGTCATCTTGATTCCTTCTGGAGCCAAGAGAAGGAACAGGCAGTGCTACCATGGAGTCAAACCCATCCCAAAACACCCAGCCCACACTAACAAGTTCAGCTTCTTCACAGCACTGATGTTCATAGAACTTGCCCATCCAGAGGACTCCAGGGGCTGGCCACAGACTGACAATAATAAGCTGGGATTTTACTCTTCATATTCAGAGTAAAGGTGGCAAAGAGCAGTCTTGCAGAACAAAACTTGACAATGGTATGTGAGCAGGTCCCCAGGCACCCAAATATTCACCTGTTCATCTCACTCCACTCATTATTATCTCTCCAATTTCTTTCTAATCCACTTCTTTGCTCCTGCAGAGCAACCCATCTTTCCTTGTCAAAGCTAGATACCAGAAGCTTTGCTAATGGCTCTCCCAGAGCACACAGTCTTACCTCCTCAACAACCAATTCCAGGAGATTCATTAAATACTGAATATACATTTAGGTTCCTCCTTTTTTTCCTCCTTCATAAAACAACAGACATTTTGTAACTTAATTTCAATTCAGCTTCTCCTGCCCTGGCTATAACAGCCTAAGGATACCATATTGTATTGGGAGACCCAGAAACAACATTATATTACCTCCCTGGCAATGCTGTTCACATTGGGATACAATACAGAGGTAATAATTAAAGAATAAAAGATTTCCATTGCCCTTGTGTTCCCTCCCTTTTCCTGCTCTCTGCCCCTTCTGATCTTTCCCTTTAAGAGGGTGGTTTGTCAACATCCTGGCTGCGAGGACCATCAATCCTGCCCCAGGACATTCAGTCCATGTCTCAATTTGCCACATTTCTTTTCTAGCCATTTCCTCTCCAGCACATCCACAACAACCCACACTTCTGCCTTTGGCCTTACACTGCCTCCTTTCCATCGCATTTTTTTTCTTCTTCTTTGGCAATGTTTCCTTTTTTCCATTTCAAGACAGAGGGCAAATGAGCAGTGACCTCTGTAGCTGGCACCAGGACCTCTCCTGTAGCTAGAGAGGAGCCAGCCCCTGCAGGAGAGGCAGCCAAGTCCCTGTCCCAGGAGACAACAGTCACCTCCTGGGTGATCTGAAACAGCAGTTCCTCTCAAGAAGAGAGCAGAACAGAGTCAAGTCAAATTTAGATATTGATTAATCCTCTGTTTTTCTATTTTCTTCTATGGCCTAAATTCTCTCAGGGGAATGTGGTAGCTATAATAGAGGGAGCTTTTTCCACATTTTTATCCCTAAGTACAAACTACAAAGCTATACAAATTTCTGCTTATCAGATAAAAAGAAAAAAATTGCTATTTTAAAAAATCTAAGTATCTGGGTTCCAGCAGAGATGTAGTAGAAGTACCACAATAGTACGGATGAGAAATTAATTTCTTGAAAATAGTATTTGCTGGATGATGTGCTGCTTTCAGAGAACAGGGGTTCAAACAAGCATGTTCCTGCTTTTCAGCTAGCTTGCCCTCATGCTATTTATAAACCCAGGAAAAGCTGGCAGCACCCTAAATATATATGTATTATATATTATTACATTATACATATGTTGTTATTATATAAATTATATGTAATGGAATAATTTTTTCTTGTCATTAAGTTTCAATATTAAAATTGAAGGAGGTCAAGTGTGACTTGCAAAGGTTTTGTTCAAACTACTTGTGAAACCCCTGTCACGGTCCTGCACTTATTCCGCTGCCCTACAAGTTACCCAGCACCCTTTGTGAGTGGCATTTGCATCTGAAGCACTTGGGCTGGGTGCTCGCTGCAAGGGCCTCAGTACGTGCCCCAGACAACAATGGCCATTGCCATTTACACTGTCTGTGCCTTTAGAAAGTGCAAATTCAGCACTGCACGAACAAAAAGGGAGATAAAACCCCTTGTGTGTCCAAGTTTCCTAATGCTAAAAAAATAAATAAATAAAATAATCGTACATTAGCTGCACATTTGGTTTGGCATTCAGAGTCTGTATCACCCACAGGGCACCAATTCTGTTACAGTCCTAATCACCTTGAAAACCCTTTTTTAATTAAGTAGGAAACTGAGACAGTGACTGTCTCTCAAAGCTCCAGGCTCTCCACAGTTTGTTGTTGGTTTTAACACACTGCAGGATCTTCTGTTTCAAGGTCATTTTGGCTTCACCAAGTGGAAACAGGTCACGGTGACACGAAGTGCTAGAGCTGACCAGCTGCACACACACTAATTCTAGTTATTCCTGCGTTATTCCAGGCCTGTTTTGCCTCTTCCACTGCAGAAGTGTCATAACACAACTGATTAGCACACAATAAATTCAGCAGCTATCAGGCCAAACAACTGTGAGGGCTCTGCATGGCAGGCACTTGTCCAAAATTGATGCTAGTTGATAGACACAGGAATGCCGCTTCTATCCCAGCGCAAGAGAGTGACGAAAGGCATGTCTGAAGTGCCCGGTGCTGGCTCCCTGCCCCAGGAATGCCACACTTGCCTTCACGGGGACTGTGATAAGCCCAGCTATGTTTAGCAGTTGTGGCCAGCAGGCTGTAGATCAGAGCAGCCAGAGCTGCTGTTTGACACACCGGGTGTCCTGTCAGCAAAAAGCGCTTTAACCTTCAGCTGGGCTTGCACATACTCCTCATGTTAGAGATGCACACAAATCTGGGTGGTGAGGTGGGTCAAAAATTACTGTGAATTAAACAAGGAATTTGTTTGGGGGAGTTGAGACATACAGATCTCACTGCAGTACTTTGGTAACGAGAAATCGAGTTTGAGCTTTTGCTGTAAAGTCCTGTGGGACTCACAGCTTCCAGTTGTGGGAAACAAACTTTATCAGAACGGAGAACCCTGGAGACAAAACAAGACAGACACACTTAGTTTTTTCTTCAGCAAAGACGTGCTAGAAAAGTAAATTCTGCATCAATAGCCACGGAAACAAAGTCATTTGAAGCAAAAGCGCCATGACACATCCAACAAAACACGTTTTCCTTAAAGCTGTATGCTCTGACACAAAAGCATAATTGGCATATGATCTGAAAGTCCAGGGTGATTCACACTCAGAAGCATTTGGACCTCTAGATGTGTTAGCTGTTGACATTGTGTTATCAAGGTCAATAATGTAAATATAAAAAAATTTATAAATATACATCTACACATATATATATCTCCACTAAGATAGGACTGCAGTTTTGTAGTTTATTTCTTTTGTTAGAATAAAAGAATTTCGGTTTTTAAAAAAGGCTAATAAGTTAAAATAAAATCCAAATTTTTATGACCTCGATTAATTTTCAGGGTGCTTTGTTCTGATACTCATAGAGATTAGATTTTTTTTTTCATTGGAAATAAACCAAATTAACGTAAAATAAATTTAGGTAGAAACTGAACAAGTATGAAGAGATCTGAAACCTTTTTCCTCCAGATTCTGTTTCCAAAACTTTGGAAAAAGAAAAAAAAGAAATCTGAAAAACTTTCTTTGCAATGATTAGCTTCTAAATATTGGGAGGTATAAAGAAGCTTAAGAACTTGGGAATTTCTCCTGAGGGAGAGAATAAATAAGCCAGAATAAGTGAAGGGACAATAAACCATTAGCTTTCCAATATTATCATTCTTTCTGTGGCTGAAAAAACAGAATACAGTGCCAGTTATGTTGATTGCCACTGGTATATTAATTAAAAAGTTTAACACTAAAAGCAAAATCCAGAATAAATTCAACAGTAGTATTTGCGGCTGCTCAGAGGGAATCAGACATAAAACTGAATCATGACTGGTAGAGAGATTAATATGGTCTCAAATATTCTCCATTAACTTTTAAGAGAATGATGCTTGCAAAGTTAGCAGAAGGGCTAACACCATCCAGGTGTCAGAAGACAACCGATAAATATTATGGGGGAAATGGTGATGCAAGAAGGTGTGTCCCAAGCATTTGTTCAGCAAGAGGGGGAAATGGTCACCAAGAAGAGCAAATCTAAAATTTTGTGATAGCAAAGTTACACTACTCAAATCAGCACCTGTGGGATTTTGCCCAAGAAAACAGCAGAGCCATAGCAGGTCAAAGTCCAGTATCTCAGGCATGCCAATAAGGCCAAGGACGTGGGATATAAAAGGGGCATTTATAGCTGAAGGCTGTGGGAGCCAGCAAGAGAGGTACAGAACTAAAACAAACAGCAAAGTAGACAAATCCACAGTCTTTCCCTCATCCATGGGACAGGTGACCTGGTCATAAAAGGAGATGAGCTTGGTCAAGCGGGACCTGCCTTTCCTAAACCCATGGTGGCTGGGCCTGATCCCTTGGTTGTCCTGATAATCTGTTCCATAACCTTCCCTAGCTCTGAGGTCAGGCTAACAGGTCTGTAGTTCCCTGGATCCTCCTCCCAGCCCTTCTTGCAGGTAGGTGTCACACTGCAGTCACCAGGAAAGTCACTGGGACCTTCCTGGTGAGCCAGGACTGATGATAAACAATGGAGAATGGCTTGGTGAGCTCCCCACCAGTCCCTCAGTGCCCTTGGATGAATCCCATCCACCCCACAGACTTAGGAGTGTCCAAGAGCCACAGCAGGTCACTGACTAATCGCTCCTGGACTGCAGGGGATCTACTCTGATCCCTGTCCTTGTCTACCAGCTCAGGGGCCAGCTGACCTCAGGATAACCAGCCTTTCTGTTGAAGACTGAGACAAAGAAGGCATCAAGTACCTCAGCCTTTTCCTCATCCTTGGTAACAATGTTTCCCTCCACATCTAAAAAAGGATGGAGATTTTCCTTGGCCCTCCCTTTGTTGTTGATGTAGTTATAAAAACACTTTTTATTAGATTTCACTGTGATGGTCAGATTAAGGCTTTCTGATTTTCTTCCTACATGACCTAACAACATCCTTGTACTCTTGCTGAGTTGCCTGCCCCTTCTTCCATAAGTTGTAAAGCCTCTTTTTTAACCCTGTTCAGCCAGGCTGGTCTTCGTCCCCACCGGCTCCTCTTTCAGCACATAGGGATACCCTGCTCCTACGCCTTTAAGATTTCTTTGTTTAAGTACATCCAGTCTTTTGTTATTAAGGACTGCTTCCCAAGGGGCTCTCCAAACCAGTGACCTAAACAGGCCAAAGTCCACCCTCTGGAAGTCCGAGATAGATGTTTTGTTGACCTCCCTCCTTACTTTGCAAAGAGTCAAAAACTATCCTTTTGTGGTTTTGATGTTGGAAGATGTTCAGCACAGAACTAAAGAAAGTTGTAAGGATGTATAGCAGCCACTTCTAAATCTACAGTCAGCAAAGGGAGGGCTTTGCCTCTTGGAACAGTAATGGAATAGCTCCAGGATGGCCAGAACCCACAGGCAGAGGGAAGGTTTGGGCTGTGTTCCCATGGAGCTACAAGGAAGATGCTTCTGGAGCAAAGCACCTGGCAGTGATAGAAACTACCTGGATAGAGGGAGACACGTTTGAAACACACCAGGTTTGTGAAGCCCATTTTCTTACCAACTTTAGTGCTATTTGGTAAGTCCCCCCCCATCTCCATCAGCGTTTGCCTCAAAAATATTTCACAAAGTTTTTTAAATAAATGCAAGCTCTGTATTCTGACACATGGAATTTGCCAACAGCACTTTAGCAAAGAAACCCACAATGTTGCTGCATGACAATTGAATTAACAAATAAACAAACAAAAAAGGTAAGGAGCACTGCAGAGCCAAGTGTCGATCCATTTCTTCTTTAACTGCAGTTTTTGGATTTTTGCCACTGAAACTGAGGAGGACCAGAACTCAGCCATTTGACTTCTGAACAATCTACCTTAAGATTACCATCATTCCCTTCTCAATTGCAGTGCAGATGATAAACATCTCTCAAATGAGCACCAGATACTTCTCCTAAATCATACATAAATTAAATTCTTGCAAGCAGTATGCCTTCCCCCAAAAATGCTAAATTTACTTTGTTTCCTCTTTCTCTTTCCTCTTAATCTTTTTCTCTCATGCTCCCAAACCAACAGGCTGAGCTGTCCCCATGGGCTATTGATGGCATTAAAGTGGACTGTTCAGCAGCTGTGCCCTACTGCCTGCCCTATTGATTAGTTTCTCACATGCCTCTTAATAGGTTTATTGATATTTTGGATTCATTTTGTCCTGATTTTTGTCAATCTTCACATTTTCACAGTCAGGTTCCATTTTTCTCGAGGAATGTATGCAATTAGTCCAGCTCTTAAAAGGCAAGTTCTATCACTAACGATTTATTCAGTGGATTTATCTACCTGGCTTCCTTGCCTTTTCTAGTGTTTCTTTGTTTTGAGTCGTTGTGGCTCTCATTCTGTTTCGGTTCATGTATTTAGGTAGGATCTGTGTATTATCTGCTGTTTTCTGAATGCAAACTATCTCCAAACCAATTTTTGCTCTTTTTGTGGATCACAGTCTACCATTATTGTCTGACCATGTTTTAAAACTATTTTTATATTTCTAAGAAATTTTAATATCCATAAATTTTGAAATCTTCTGCTGGCATTAACTGGCATAGGATGAATGTTGTTGCAAGGTTACAGTGCTTCACTTTGGACAAAGATTTGTTTCTCCGCCTTTAAGAAGAAAGGCAAGCAAACAAATGTATTTCAGTCTGAACTGTTACTCATTTAAGTCTTACTGAAGAGTAGAAAAAAGATCCAATGAAAATATTTGTCCCTAAGATGTCAGGGACTATGGAAATTGTGCAGCTTCTGGAACCTCTTCAAAAGACAGAGTACTAAGTAGGTTTACTGATTGCTGACAAATACTATGCCATCAAATGCTTCCAAGTTTCTCATATGTTGATTGTTTCAATTGATTTTATGCAATTTTACAAGATTTTCACTATTGAGATGGTGTTCTATCTGGCCTGCTTTGAAAGAATTAAGATACCATTTATCTCCAAGTTGTTTTCTCAATAAAAGATTCAGCCTCATTTATAAGACTTATTTTCAGTTATTTTTATGCTCTTTTCCCAGAATGCTACTTCATGTGCTATATTGCTTTACATTTTTCATACAACCTCGCTGCTTAGTTTTATGAGATTATACCTACTGCTCATTTACAACACCATGGTAACAGGGTGCCTTGCAATATCAATGATTTTAAATGAGTGGAATGTCACTTGTAAACTAAAGCAAAACAAAACCAACCCTTCTACTATATTAAACACACAGAAAAGGATATGTTACTTTAAATCCACCCAGGGAACCGGGGAAACCACAACAGTGCATTATCAATGGGTAACCAAGACATAAGAATAATTTTTCTCATGTTCTTAACACAATTTGTAATCAAATCTAATGCACAACAGGCAAATGATAACCTGACTTCACTGCAAGCTTTGTGGTTCCCTTGGTACTTCATGGACTTGTTAATTGTAAAAAAGGAAGTCTTAGTTTCTTACAGAAGAACAAAAATCTCAGTGTGACTTTTGTTCCTCTGTTGAGGAAATCGCCCACGAGGTTAATGTAAATTTTACTTCTGATTTGGTCAGATTGTCACCTCAGTATCTGTAACATTTAAGGGTTGGAGGAAGAACCAAGAGCTTTGGATTTACAAAAGATCCTCTTGATAAAAACTAAAGGCTTTACAATTGGCTGGCACCATAAAGTCATTAAGCACATTTTTAAAAAGCCTACATTTAAAACTGATAAACTATGGAAAGCACCAGCCTTTAGAATATCACACAGAGGGTTTTGCTTGAAAATAAAAGTTTAAAACTGCCTATGTGCTCATTCACTTAGTAAGGATTAATGCTGGGATACCTCATATGTTAGACTAGGCCACAACAAATAAATCAGAGATTTAGTAATGTCAACATTTTTATGTGAGGGTTTTTGTTTATTTTTGTTTCTTCATTTTAAATCTTACAGGTTTTACCAATATGACTTCATTTCATTGCAAGTAAGTGTTTATGTACATAATCTCACTATTTCACTATCATGCTCTGAGTTTCATTGACAAACCTTCATCTGTTTTTAAAGTAAACAAATTCTTCAGCATAGGCACTGCTCAGCAACATCTGGCATAATGAAACCCTAATTGTAAGTGAGGCCTCTGGACTCATCCTTTAATACAAATTAAAACGTATTTGAGAAAGGAACATTTTTCCAGGTGTTTCTCAAACAATAGAGGACCGTAATACAATTTCTCTGAAGTAACATACATGTTTCTGGAAAATAGGTCCATCTATAAGTTATATGTACATGTTGAGTTGCCTCTATTTTTAGCTGAGTTGGAACCAAGACTGTGTCTGCCTTTTGTTTACACAGGAGGATTAGAACAGGAGGATAAATCAGGGGTTCTTGGCTGGCTGAGGATTATAGAAATAACAGAAAGACCTCATAAAAACAGATAGCATCCTGCTTCAGATTTGCAGCTCCAAAAAGCTAAAGTTTGGCAGGCACACACTGTGGTTAAAGCTTCCTTATTTGGGAAGAAAAGAGCAGTAATACTAAAAAGGTTGAGAGAGAAGCAGTGTTCTCTGAGAAGACTTAAATTCAGATAAACTAAAGCAGGCATATATTAACTGGGCAAGCGTCAAACTGATAGTCTGATAACCACTACTTCCAACAGATGAGTTTAGCTCTCTGAAATGTGTTTCCAGTCGATTTTTATTAGATGGCAATATTTAATATATGAATATAGAGCGTTCCAGCTTCCTTTCCCTTTGAAGCCTGGAGTGCTATGGCTGCTCAAAGCAGAGCATCAGAGAAGCTCCCATTCCCTTCGGTCAGCAGCATCTCCCTCAGAAGCCAGGAAAGAGGCAGTGCCAGCTGCTGTTTAATAAGCAGATACATTTTCCTGGAAATCTCCAGTCTCCAAACCACACCAAATTGCCAGAACAAGGGTCAGTGTTCAGTCCGTGCCATGCTGGAAAACTACCTGCCACGGGCAAGGTTGGAAGGGACCACTGGAGGTTACCTAGTCCAACCTCGCTGCTCAAGCAGGCTTCCGTAGAGCACTTTTCTCAGGATTATGTCCAGATGGCGTTTGAGGATCTCCAGTGAGAGACACTCTTGTTATTTAATAAAATCAGATCCTCAAAGAAACCATGGGGTTAAAAAGAGCCCCTAAAAAGTCACCCGGCCTGTTTCTTTGACATGGGTACACCATATGGAACAACAGTTAACACCTATGTCTTTCCTGACCAACAGCTGCTTCATTTGTTCTCAAAAGCCCTTCCCATGACAGACAGTTTGCAGGGCTCCAGTGAGTCACCATCCTGTTAGGTTTCCTGAAGCCTAATCCAAGCCGTCTTTGCTGCAGTTTCAGCCCACAGAATTTACTGTCCTCCTACCCCACCCAAATGTGGGGGAAAAGTCACCATCTGTGATCGCAGTGGTCTTTTATTAGACAATGACTACACTGGTGGACTCAGTATTCTCTAGACTAAGCAGCAGACTTTGACTTTTTCTAACAGCTCATGGTTTCTAGACTTGGGACCGTTCTTGTTGTCCTCATCTGGAACTCCTTCAATGGGTCAAATTCTGCTTGAGTTGCAGACCCACAACCCTGAGACATTAGTCGAGATGCTACCATGCTTAGCACAACTGGGATATCTCTCCTGTCTTGTGTGGCTTACTCTTGCTGTTGTGGCCCAGCAGGAAAAGCCCCTTTTTGCCACACCAGTTGCAACAAAATAATATTCACACAAACCAGTCCTTTTCAAACAAAAGGAACAGCATAGAAACACAGGCAGTCATCTGTATACAACATAGGTCCTGCATTATCACACCACCAGGAGACACCTGTAGTAAAAACCTTCCCTTTTCTGACACAACTCTTCACAGTAGTCACAAATCACATCTATTAGCCAGTGCAAGGATCTCCCCATGGCATCTGATCCAATCTATTCTCTTAGTAGCTCAAATAATATAAAAACCACACAGCGTTACAACAAAGACTTCTTGCATATGGAAGCCATCATTTTGGGGCACAACACATCTTCTACACGACCATATACTTAGGAACAGAACTGTTGTGGGTCAACTCAACTTTCTACATTTGAAATCTCCGCGTTCCAGGTGGATTTTGTAAAATTCTTAAGAGATGATTAAAAATAATTCCAAACCAAGTACGTAATTTCTGGCAAGACTGTATTAAACACTAAAACCTGAAGTCCAATGGAAATTAAAGAAATTCCTGAAAATCCTCCCCACTGCAAATATCTGTGGATCTGTCCTAATAGTCATGGAATTTAGGAAGCTTGGAGACAAGGACAGTGTATCACACGTAGTCTGGGTTCTGTTGTGCTCAGGAGGATCTACAGGGATGCCAACACTTAGCAGATCTCAATCCATTGCAAAGTATTACATCTTGACTATATAACCCTTGGCTTCTTATCTCCACATTTGCCTGCTGCAGCCCTGCTATCTCTTGATGGGTGTCTTCAAAAGACACAGGGAAGCTGAAAAGGATCAGCAAAGCTCTGGAAAATCTCTGGAGCTGGGAGACTGGGCAAGGCAGACCAATATTCTTTAGCAGATAATTTATGGAAGTTTGGCTGCTGGGACCAGTTTGTACACAAACAAAACATGATCAGCAGTGACTTAAGGCCTGATTAGTTTTATATTCACACAGCATTCAAGAAAAGCTAGAACTTAAAGGCTGATCTCCTGTAAAGGTAAATAGGCCATGGAATGTCCCTTTTGGGGTTCACAGGCCTCTTGGTTAAGCTGGATGCAGCCGCTAGAGAAAAGAACCAGTTAAATCTGCCCCTAAATTCCAGTTAACTCAAACCATGGGTTTGGCTCAGCAAAAAAAAAAACAAACCCTCTAACTGGTATTGCAGAAAACTGCAGGAACCAAAGAGAAATTTGGAACAGATTTCCTCAAGTGTTTCTAATGTATCCAAACTTTTCTCCCATAAAACCAGTAAGCACATCCCTTACACACAGGGGAAACAAGCATATGTGTATGAAGGTTTATATGTAACTTGAAGGAGAAAAGAAATTCATAGTTCCCTAATTGCTTTCAAAAGCCACAAACGATCCTAAATTTCTCTATAAACACAACTGACCGAATGTCTTCACAAGGTCAAAGGTCAGTTGTGTACCCTTGAGATACTAATTTACTGTGTTGTAAAACTCGAGATCAAAAAGTATTTAAAACTATATAAGCAGAAGACTAGAAAGAATAGTAAAAGTTACAGCTCATGATAAAAGATATAGTAATGCATCAAATGGAAGAGTCCAGCCTTTATTTATTTCCAAAGAGCCTGGAAGAAATTATTAAAGTTGAAGAGCTGTGGGTTTAATGAATGTGGAATACATTACATGTCAAAAAGATCCTAGTCCATGATTTAAAGGATATAAATAAAATCAATTATTTAATTAGAATTGCTTTAAGCAAAAACCTAAGCAGGAAATGTTTGAAAAAAGCAAATGTAGAATCTGTAAATTAAAAAAAAAAGAAAGGAAGAGAAAGGAAGAAAAAAAAGGAAAAAAAGGATTTGCACTGTGAAACATGCCTTACTAACAAACAAGTAAAACAGTAGAGGTCTGGAGAAGCTCCCGGCAGTGAGTTACATCATTTACTGCAATGCTTGATTAAATTTTAAATGGACTTGGAGTGCAGAACGTTCTCTGTATAACACTAGCAGGCCAGTGGTGGACTCCAAATAAAAGGAAAGGATTCATCATTTACCATCCCTTCTGCAGCTTTCTTTTCATTACAACAAAAAGCTGTTTCCTTTAGAGCTGTGCAGATTCTCTGTGCTGAGTTTGGTTCAAAGTGTTCTTATGCAATGCCAGCATCTCCAGGGATCAGCCTCCCTGCAGGCCAAGCTGTCCCAGTGCTGGGGCTGAGATTTGTTTGGGTCAAGCTCTGCTTGCCATCTCTACCCTCAGCTCTCTGGAGAGTGCTGGTTCTCGGTGGCCTGATCCAACCTCTTTCCAGCAGTTTCAACTCTGCTGTCTCCCACGCTTCGGGTTGGATCTTGAGGCTACTGCAGGACACCAGGAAGGCACCCCCTCGGCAGCTCTTCTCACCCCTCTCCCGATGGGGCCCTGCAGCTCCACTCCCTGTGTTTGGGTCTGCAGTTAGCCACACACTTATCTTCTCCTTTTCCAGCCACATTAATGCCAGAGACCCACATGCAATTGCCACACCCCAGGTGTTTCTTAATAGAAGAGTTAAAGGGATTCTAACAGGTTGTCCCCTAAAGACACAGGGACTCACCTGCACCCAGCCTGTTCAGAAAAGCACACGTAATACTCAAAGCTTTGTGCACCTAATGGTTCCTCCTCCAGCACTGACAAACTCAGGCACTCAATGGGTTGCAAGGAGTCTGCAAACTGGAAGCAAATCCATACGGATTTGAAGCCATGACACCGTGCATTGTTAGCAGTCATCCTCATTTTTGGAATTAATTCAATACACTTGTCTCAGCCTATGAGCTAAAACATGACACCAAAAATATACTGCATTTCCTGACAGCTAAAAAGTACAAAATACTTTCAACAAATGGATTTCTTGTCCGAGTCTCATTTACAATGCAGTACAATATTCTAGAGCTGAATGGTAAAAAAATAGACAGGATCCAGCTTAGAGCTGCAAATGCCTGTAAATGGCTAAGTGCTCAGAGAAAAACAACATAGTAATTCTGGCCATTACTATTTAAATGGAATAAACACAGCTACACAACTATTGAATGGCTCTGACCATTCCTGTTCAATACTGTGAATAACAGGGGCATCTCCAGACACTATTTCCAAAAAAAATGGAACTTTTTGCCCTACGTATGTTGGTCTGTAAATATAAGAGTGTGAAATATTATGACATACCTATTAGATTATGTCAGGCCCTGACAGCTGATGCTGATAGGCTGCAAGAGATAGCATTGTTTATATTTTTATATATAATAATCTTTCCACCAAACCCAAAATTTCTTCATTTTCTATTGTTAATAAGTAAAAGTATTTAGCAAGCTTTCGGCCAGCACCAAAGCCCAAACCAGTGCATTCAAAAGTACATTCTATTGTGTAACACTACTGAGACTATTTCCTTTTTTCACTTATTTTGGGATCTCATAGCACGGTCCTATATTTAGGTTAAAACCTTCAGTCTTAAAACTTCCTCTGACCTTTGCCTGAGAATGTCCAACATTATTTTCATTAAACATTTGAAATTTTGGAAGTGAGTGATGTGCTCAAAAGAACTATCTCCCCTGCCACACCCATTCCACAGAAAGATGCTGGTAACCTCTCAAAAAAAATGATGGCCCTTACTATGGGAAGGACTTAGACTGACACCACTTCTGGGGCAGCAGCTGCAGCATGCTGCTCTCAAGAATGCCAAGGAAGTTTTCTTTTTACTTCTTCTTTATCTCTTCTAAAATACAAAATAGCTCAAAGACAATTTCTAAAAGTAATTTTCATTGTCCAGTGGGCTAAACCAGACACTGGGAAATAGTAGATTTACAATTACCTATATATCCACTATATCAAGATGTTATGATCCTTTCAGATTAGAGGACCATGCATAAATTTTCTCTGCAAAAGGTTTTTTTTTTTCTCACAAGGAGAGTAGGACTGGGTAGAGTGGCCCAGTGATATAGAGCAAGAGCAATTTTGAACTTGGAATTTCTGAACTTTTGAGGGCTCAATTTACAAACCAAGTAGTATTAAAAAAAAATCCCACACTGCTGCTAATCTACAGTTTATAGGATAATTTTAGTAACATCCGTGCTATTCCATTAGTGAAAAATTCCATGTTAAGGAAGGCATGACTATTTAATATATCTTGTACATAATTAAAGACCTAGGCTGATATTTATATGACCTCATGACTGACCTCATGTAGTGGTACCCTGATGTAGATGCCGTTTTCCCCAAAAATGGGTCTTACTACTTAAAACAATGGATGGATGGCAATGCCCAATAGTTGGCAGTGTGGGGCATCTTTTGTTAACAGTGTTTGACGTGGGAAATATTCATGAATAAGATTACTGCAGTTCTTTTGTCAGTCTTCTTTAAACACAGAAACATGTTAGTTTATCCTTCTTGCTTGCTTAGCTTTGGTTTCAGCAGGTGTGGTGGGAACTGTGGTGCTCATTCTGTGTGTATCAGCTGGAAGTGGGATACTCCTTGGATGAAATGGGAAATTAGCATGAAACTCCTCCCTCAGCAGACCTTCCTGTTTGCCTCAGTACTTCGTTCCAGGCAGAACTAGGAGGTTGCAAACAAAAGGGGCCCACTGCAGGGCACAGGCACAGACAGAGGAAACACATGGTTGTTAAAAAAATGAGTTGTTAGAATGAAAAAGGAGCAATGTGTTTACAAACCCTAAAACTCTGACATACAGATGCTTTTACCCATAAAACTGAACAACAACACACAGAAACCTATTCCCATTGTAGCTAAATGCCGCAGAAAAAATGCCATTAAATAGATATACAGAACATTAGAGAAAAACAGTGACTACAGCATCAAGGGAAATTATTTATGTCAGAGTTTTGCAATGGAAAAATATTCTGAAGAAAGAGAGCTGAACTGAAAGAAAAAATGATGAGTTTAGAATGACACTTAAATATACTTGATCCCAGATCTTCTCAATTATATTCAAAATTGAAAAAGAATCAAAATCCATACTCCCCCCAAACTAAAGAAAACTACAAGTATCCCATTCCCCCATCTCTGGAAAATGACCAAGTTTTTCTCTTTAAAGAAGTAAAGACATTTCAGGATGAGACAGTCTTTCTTACACCAAAGTCCTAATTGAAAGAACATGGCACAACCTGAAGCAAAATGTTAATTAAAACCATTCTGCATTTCTTTTCCAAGCAAAGTCATTTTGTCTGACTTTTGTAGATTAATTTGACACACTCCCTTCCCTTGCCTGGAAAGTTCTGGGGTTTTCTGTTTATTCTGCACAAAGCATGAAATTATTGTCCTTAATGCTTTGTTCTTTCCAATTGCATGAAATTTAGCAACATTTTCAAACATATTTGTAAGATGATGAAGGCCAGAGCCGGTATATGAAAAACACATGAGTGTGTCCATTTACATGGAGCAAATCCATACTCAGTATACATGAAAATCACACTGTAGCAGCTAATTTTGTCCTCAAAGCACTGAACAATCAATTAACACAACACACCTCCATGTTTCTGATGCAAAATCAGTTGCAGAAACAGTACTGGTATAAACCCTTCCATCTTCATCCAACACAAGTACGTTTCTCTATTTGCATGTACAAGAAAGCTGACTTTATTTAGAAAAGCTTGAAAGAAAATTCACTCTAAAATTATTTTTCTAATACTATTCCTTTCTCTCTTAGGCTATGTAGCCTCTTTTCACTCCTTTCCAATTAAAAATACTGAGTTTCCTATCCCAGCTGGCAATACCACTGAAAATGAGGTCCCTTCTATTCTTGCATTCTTCTAAATTCTCAGGTACTAGCAGAATACTGACATTGTTTAGAGTACAGATTATTCCTTTCTTTCTGCCATCCAGAAAACTCTCCTGTGTCTAATTTCAAAGGCACTTTTAAACACACCAGCAATAAAATCATCCAAATTGCATAAAGTGCAAAGATTTTTTTTTCCTGGAGGGCAACAAGATAGTGGGACTTGGGCAGACCATTTCATACTCAGTAAAACTTCTATTCCCTTTTAATACATTGCCCACCAAAACAAACCCAGGCTGAAAAGACCAAGAAATTAAAGAATTAAACCCAAATTTTCAGAAACACATCAAAACCAATTAAAAAAACCTAACTATAAATATCAGTTTACATACCATGGAGAAAAATTAGATGGCTGAAGGAAAAAGAAATGCACCTTGTTACTTCGATCCCTACAACAGGGGAGGGGAAATTAAGTGCTTTCCCCATGGTGCATCCTGAGCCCAGGTGACTGCAGTTACCTCCCAGGAAGTGCCCTCAGCCAAGGTGGGGAAGGCAGGAGCATAAGGAAGAATCTGATAGTAAATCAAATGGTTCTCAGTGGGGAAAAGTAAAAAGGGGTTGAGGGGATATGAAGAAACTGCCATCTAGGAAAACCTTTGCTTGAAGAGTTTAACATTTGCCAGATGGATTGTCTTTGAAATACTTGTATATACTTCAATAGCCTTTAAACTGAAAGCTATAAAATACTTATTGTGCTTATTCTGCTGGCTTGGAAATTACACTAGTTTGCATATTTTGAATAAAATTACATGCACTGTTATCTCTGAGGAATTAATTTCTCAGACATAATCTAAATAAGTGAAAGTGGAGAAAATAACTAAACTACTTGTGAATGTTTTGTCCCACTAGTCACAGTGAATCCCGGTTCATCTGTAGTTCACAGCCAAAAGGAATCCAGGGCAAAACATTTTCTGGAGCTATCTCCTGTTTTAAATTTCAGCTCTGAAAAATAAATGGAAGATTAATTGAACATGTCCCTTTTAATTTCTCCCTTCATAACAATTCAAAAATTGATCATAACAATTCCAAATCAAATAGCATTCTGAAGTACAGGCATGTAAGCAAATAGTTGAGATCTAAATTAAAACTGGAAACAATTCTAAGTTTACAAATGACAAAAGGAAACTTATCGTAAAAAAAGAGAAATGAACATTTGCAATTTTTTTTCCTTCTCAGACTGAGTAATTTCCAAGACCTAAATAGACCTCCTTACCATATTTACTTTCAGGTGTTCCTTTCTTAAATATGCCATATACATTTCAATTAAGAGTTACCACTAGTCTGGTTAAATGATAATTTATCCTGGGCAAAATTTTTGGAGGCCTAAATTTTGGATAACAACTAATATACAGAACACCTGTTGTAGTTGTGAGAGAAACGTTTGACCAGAATCTCTGATAAATCTAGTTGATTTTTGGAGAGAGTGATGGTAACTTTTATATCAGTGATTTAACTTGGGGTGACCAAAAACAGTGAAAGCAAACGCTTTATTGATTATAGGACCACTAGCAATCTACTCGTGGCTGAACTTCATCTGTGCTTTGCTGGGTTAACCATTGCAACCACTTCTCTGTGCCATCACTCACAGAATGTGGCACCAGGTCAGTTGTTTGCCTGTCTCCTGCCTTTCTCTTGGCAAGGAAAGAGGGAGCTGGAGGAACAACCTATTCTTGTCCAGCAATTGATCTCTTTCTCCCTCCTACCACATTGCCAAGAAGTAAAAACATAAGGAAAAATTAAAAAGATAAAAATAATTTTAAAGTGAGATGCTGTTACAAAAAATAGAGAGTAAATACAAATTATTTCCCAAGCTATTAGTATTATCATCTAGCATCCAATTACAACAGTTTTTACAAAACAGTTCTGCAAACTGTCCTATTTTTCCACAATTTATTGCAACTAATTATGTCTAAACAACACACAGATTTTTTTGTTCTGGGTCTGTAAAATAGCTGGAAAAACACTTGAATTTTCAGAGAGAAAACTTATCTTACAAAATTAAAGAGTTAATGTATATTTTTGAGGCATGAACTGTAAGACAGTATGACATAGGATGATTTATATGTTATATGGAAGGGTACATAGGGGAATAAATAAGAAATCTAACCAGTTGTACTCAGCAAAAACAACTGCAACAGAGAGGTGCCAGACAGTACAGGAAGGTAACCCAGGGGTCAGCAAACAGCTCCCTGGAAGGCCTTTAAATCCTGCTAAATATCTCAGCCAAGCTCTGTCTGCAGCTTGGGAAACTTTAAAATGGTCTTCTCCCTTCCTCCCTAAAGCTCCTGAACCTTAACACTGTGCAAGGACAAAACATGGGCTCCAAAAATGACCCCTGTGATGCCCTAAGAATATATGAATGGCAGATCAAGTCTACCTCACCCAAGTATAACCTCTCAACCTCCAAGCAGAAGCCATTTAGGGCATTTTCTGAGCTTCCTGTGGTTTTCCGTCTCAGTTACCCCGTCAAATATCTCTTCCAGCTGCCTGTTTAATTTCCCTTTAACTCCATGTTACGGAAATAAAAGGTACACAGCTTTTAACAATGAATCCCACAGGTCTGCAAGCTGCTTGTTTTATCTAGTCAAGCATTTGTACAAAGCACAGCAAGCTCTTTAGTGTGGAACTCAATATAGTACCTTGTCTCTGGGGCTGGAAGGCCAACAAACTGATGAGTGTGTCTTTACCTTCACCTTATAAACATCAGTGACTTAAAAATTTAGTCCTTCTTTCAAGCTCTAATTGTCCCCTCTCAATTGTGCTCTTCCATCCTTTTGCTCTGTTGTGACACCACACCTTCAAACTCAACAAAAAATTAATCCAGCCCTCCTCTTCACTCTCATCACAAAGTCACTTAAAAATTCACTTTTGTCTTTAAGCTTTGTGTTTGCTTTTTTTCTTTCTTCTTTCCTCCAAATCCCACATTTGGATCATTTCCAAATTCTGCTGTTTTTACCTCCAAAGGTAAAACCCTGCATCACTGTAAGTAAAACCTGATATCCAAAGTGCTATGAATATCCAGCTTCACTGATGCAAATCCCTCTCGTCTGCCTTTCTTAACAGCAGCGCTGCTTGGTCCAGTAAGAATAAAATAGAGCCACAAAGATGCTAGGAAGGGAGAACAGATAAACCACAGGAGCCACAGGGAGATTTGGATGTCAAACATAAATAAAACTCCTATTCAGCCCAGATCCCCTAGGCTCAAGAGTATGGCCAGCACAGACAGAATCTTCAGGGACTTTTGCTGCCAAACTCTCAGAGAGATTACATAGGAAATTTTCAGAGGCTTGTGATACACTCAGATTTACAGAGATTCCTGACCTCAGGCTCTCCAGCTTCTCAAAAAAGTGGTTGTAAGATTTTTTTTTTTTTTAAACCATTGGGTAGACTGTGTTTTGCCTTGAATTTGTTCTTTGTCTACTGAAACTTTCCCCAGAAAATCAGCCTAAGGCTGATGGTAGCCATGGAAAAATCAGGTCCATGCTTTTCAAATTATACACTACCATAGAAAAGGGTCTCATAAGGGAATGTGTTACATAACTTCAATGACAGCCACCTTTGCCAGCTCCACCTAAAACAAATTTTAACAGTAAAGTATTTTATCTTTTGTTTTCTCAGCAAAGAACCACTTACTTCTTGCTGTGTGACATTCTACAAATGATTCATGCCGGCTCTTCCAGATTAAACTGCAAGCCAAGGCTTCAATGCAATCCTTTCCTGATGTCCTCTTGTTAAACAGTTCCTAAATTAAATTGAAATCAGCAAGTTTGTTGTAAGTGTAGTTTTAACTGAGTCTCACTGGCTGCACTCAGTTACTGAGAGCCCATCGAATCTCACAATGGTTCGGGTTGGAAGGGACCTATAAAGGTCATGTAGTACAAACCCCTGAAATGAGCAAGGACATCTTCAACCAGATAAGGTTGTTCAGAGCCCTATCTAGCCTGACCTTGAGTGTTCCAGGGATGGCGGATCTGCCATCATTCTGGGAAACTTGTGCCAGTATTTCACCTCATTCATTGTAAAAAATTTCTTCCTTATATCTAGTCTGAATCTTTTAGTTTAAAACAATTTCCCTTTTGTCCTATTGCAGCAGGCCCTAGTAAATGGTTCTCCCCATCTTTATTATAAGGCTCCTTTAAGTACTGAAAGGCCATAACAAGGTCTCCCTGGAGCCTTTCCTTTCTTCAGGCTGAACAATCCCATTTCTCTGAGCCTGTCTTCATAGGAAATTTGCTGAGGTTGCACTCAATCCCTCTATGTCATTAATGAAGACATTAAATAGCACTGGTCCCATTATGGACCCCTGAGGGACACTGCTTCTCACTGATGTCCCTGATCAGGACTGTGAGCCATTGTCCCTCTGGAAGCAACAATCCGACCAATTCCTCATCCACCTAGGAGTCCTTCTGTCAATCTTTAATATATTATGATTCAGTAGTATCTGGTTTCTTCTAACTCCCAAAGGAAATCCTGAACTCAAGAAATTTTAGAAATTAAGAGAAGGATTTAGAGGTCCTTGTTTAGTTTTCTTTCCTCCCTTAGCAACAGATTCAAGGGGTGTGAAGCAATTTTCTTGGACACTGAGTATAATTACAACTAATAATTTCCTTCTTTCTCCTTGGAGCAACGTACATTGACTTCTCTTCATTTCAAGGTAGTTGGCTGACACAATTCAAATTTAATTACTCTTTCTGCCTGATAAACTCCGGTCTGTGAGGAAATATGTCTCGTTTTCAAGTTTGGCTAGACAGCATCAATTTAATAAAGACCTTTCCACCCCTGGTGCAGCCTGTAACTTTAGAAATCTTTCCTGGATGACAAAACAGCCTCCTCAACCATAGAACTTTATCATAACAACACTATTAAATCAAAAAATAATCCCTAAGAAAACTCTAATAAACTGACTGCCAATTATAAAGAATTTTCCTGTCAGAATTGCTTGACGTGCAACCAGAGCAGGTACACAGCAATGTTGATGGCGCCTTTCAAATCAAGGTTTATTAGGCAAGGAGGAGAATTGTCATAGTCATTCTAAACTACATTCTTGTTTTTCCCCCACTGAGTCAAAATTTCCAGTCTCTGAATAGTGGTAGTAGTCTAATTTGTATAATCACTGGATACAAATATCCAGACATCAAAATCTGACAGGTTTGCTTGTGCTTTATAAATTCACACCTTGGCTTAACTGCCAAGACTCCCTGCCCAGACTCAAACTAATACAGCATTATTAAAGAAGAGAATAATTTTTCTTTTATTTTTTTTAATTTCCAAGAATATCTTGAAATGGGAATTTCTATACTTGAATTCATCTTTGGATAGCCCTTAGCAATGAGCAAAGCATAGAGCTCTGCAGGACTGGGGAAGTCACTTCCAATGCACATCAAAAATACTCAGACTGTCTTCCAGAAGAAAGAAGCCAAGCAAAGGCAAGGGGCATCTCTAGTCAGTCCCATTTTAAAGCTGTTAGAAGTAATTAAAATATTCTGATCATAGGCTGCCAAAGGACAAGCACAAACAGTTGCAACTCCCTTGGGAAAATACGTCAGAAGCAGCAGATTTCTCAGACATGAGGCCAAGAGCAGCATTTGACATACACACAACTCAGTCTGCAGGAGGAAGATGAAAGGAAGTATGAGAAACAGTTTATGCCCCGTAAAACCAGCAACCAAGCCATGCTTTTCCTTGGGAGACTTTTAGCTCATGACCACCAGCAACTGTTCCCCTCTTCCTTGTTCGAACTGAGATAGGTATCAGGCAGGTATCGAGCATGTACTACTTGCAATTTATTCAGTGAGGGCTAGAAGTGATCAGCATGTCTCTACTATTACAGATTTTGAGTGAAACCCCAGAAAGAAAAGAAAAAATTGGTGGTAAGATAAAAAAAATAAAGACAATTTTGAAGACATGTAAACTACCCCTCTAATACAGTAAAAAGAATAAAATTGACAAAAACATTTCAAATAAATTTAGCAATGTAAAATGAAGCAAACACTGCATTTTAAGACCACTCTTCAGCAGGGGTCCAGTTTTGAGCTGGACATATTTTATACACCCCATTTTTTTTCTTAAATGAGTGAATTTTGCATCCACTTTTTCTAGGAAGTTCTAAGCCAGAGTACAATAGGTTTGGATAAGGGATCAATCATGTTCAGGCTGTGTTGCACCGGTGAAGGGTGGGCTACTAGCACTGGTTAGTTCAGCTTTCACGTGTACCATGAATCACATTCAGCATAAAAGCACCATGATCCTACATGGAACTACCAAAGGAGGAATAAACACCATGGTGAGGCTGTTACAATGTACTTACAAGGACAGATAAACCACTGATACTTAGCTAGAATGCTCTGAATCAAGGCTGGCTGAGGGTGAGAGTATATTCTCACCCAGAGGATTCCCAAACCTAAGAGAATGATCAATGCTATCCTTTTGTCAGCTTTCCCTGCCACTGTCTCCATAATGATATTTTCTTTTCTAGTGATCATGTTAAACTTAAAAGGAAAAATTCACTTCTTATACAACACCTGATCTATCTCAGATTTTAATTGTTTCACAGCAGAGGACTGGCAGAGATCATGGGCATGCCCACAGATTGCCACAGAAGATGGAAAAGAAAAATTATTGTAAAACATTTTTATGAAAGAAAAATAATCCCAAATATGGTTGATTTTAAAAGCAGTCTGGAGAGATGTAATTACTGGTCTTGGCTTCAATTTTATAATCTTACTGTGCTGAAACAAAACATTAATGTCAAGCAGTGCCAAACCATGGACTCCAGGGGGATTCCAAATATTATGGTGCCTCCATTCTATATGGAGAAGAGGAAAATTAGTATTACCAGACTCCATGCTCTTTTTATAAGTATCTAAAAGAAGCCAAGGCTCAGATTTGTCAGTGAAAATGGATATATAAAAATGTATATAGTGGTGGATGGCAGAAAGATTTCTGAGAGACAGACCTGGTTCCAGAGTGTTCAGCTGTTGGCTGAATCTTGCAAAAAACATAGTTTTCAAGCTCTGTTCTCTAAGTTTTAAGAAAAATACAAGACCCACACAAAGTATCTTCATGCTCCTGAACTATTTGAGAAATAAGACTAAGGACATATTACAATATAAATTTTATCTATAATGAAAGATAAGACAATTGGGGTTTTTTGGTAATGTACTTGGGCTCTTTTCTGATTTTCGTAGTTTTAGAAAAATTTGCTTCTACTGATACTGGTAAGATACACACTACCAAGAAAAGCAATAAGGCTAAACACAGAAGCAGATACGGCAATTAAACTTCATGTTACCACATAGACAAAACAATGGAAGTGCAAAGGAGGTTAATTGCTCCATATAGTTATCTATCTCTTTCCAAATTAAGATATATTTGTACATACACACTCTGGAAAATAATCTCAATAAAATTCTGAAATAGCTTTGTAGAATGACTTTAAACAGCCCAGCACATGTGTTTATCCTAATTAATTGTGGAAGTGAATAATGATAAACTGAATAAAGCTATTTTATTTCTGAATATATACATTGTACTTCAGTGCCACAGCACTAACCCCTATAATTGCATTTGGTTGTCTTGAGTTCTAATGCTGAAAAAAGATATTTGGCTTTTAAAAAAATAAGCATGTGATTGTTAAAATAAACTGTCCTTCAAAAGATATTTTCAACCAACATACTCTAAGTTAAAGCACATACTTTGAGAATGTTGAATTAAAGTCTTGAGAAAACTCTACTTGAATTCGCCTCTATACCTCAGATGGTCTTAATTAATATACTATTTGTTGATGTGCAAGATCTTAAATTAGTCTGTTAACCAGAAAGAAAAAAGAGAAAGGACATTCTATTGTGCATTTGCAAATGTCAGCTTTTGAAACAATGAACTCACATTTCTGATTTTCAGCTTGTTTTTCACTCCAGTTTGAGAACGATGAAACAATCCTACTTCAAGATTTATAACAGCAGCTGTGTGAGTTACAAAAGCACAAAAGTGTCACTGGGAGTAGATGAAAACTCTAACTTTGCCTCAAATTTTGCCTTCAAAACAGCTGAGTGTAATTTGCTTAAGGTTTCTGAAGACTGGGCATTGTAGCTGATGTCAGGCATAGAAAGTGTCAGCCAAAAATCCATCCCAGAAACTTATGAGCAGACGTATCAGTCAGTATGAATAACTTAGAAAGACCACAGTGTTCATGGCAAACTGATAATCCATTTTAATGGAAATTTCAAAGGTATAAATCACACAGTATCATACAGAAACATAATTTCTTACCCCATGACTCCACCACCTGGAAGGAGTAATCTTACAGCAGCCCCTTCTGTTTCTTTCCTTTTTTTCAGCAAAGCAATATCAAATCGTTCTTACATCAGGACAAACAAAAAAAGCACATTTATTGTGTTCTCACAATTGGCAAAGTTTGGTGTAATTTCACGTGCTTCATGGGATTGCATATTCTTGAGGATTTACAATCATCTTCAGCATTTTTACCCTATCCTAGAAATACCTTCTGATTTATTCCACAAAACACGTTTTTTTCCTGCAATGCATTCTTCTCTCTCCTATGTCAAGGTGCACATCATAGTATAAAAGCACAGTTACTTGCAGTCAATAATGGATCAATTTCTAGTCAATATCTAGGAGCATAAAACCAAAGAACCACTACAGGCAAAGAACACTGTGAGTGGATGGTAGAAAAGCAGCCAGCCAGTTCTGGATCATCAGGTAGGATGCAAGGAAGAGAAGTGGAAAAAATCTTCAGTGTCCATGTTCATGGCTGGTGTGAAAGGAAACAGGCCTAAAGGGAAACAAAGAAAAGTCCCAGGGATCCCTTAGGGCTGCAGGAAAAATTCTGCTTTCTATTCTCCTATCAATATTTGGCATCAATGAAAGTATCCCCATGAACATAGAAACCAGCTCTAGCTTATGCAATTTTCCAGCTCTTCTCTTTCATGAAGTAAATATGGCAAATGGACATAGAGATTTTGTTTTGTTAAGCATTTGTTTTTTAAAATACTTTCATACTGGAGAATAGCATGTCATGGAGTAATTGATTCAGCAAAGGCAGCCTTTTATCCTGTGAGTAGCATAAGCCATTATTGATTTTTTTAATTCTGTAACAATTACTCTCACAATGTCTACCAACAATTGATTTATAATTTATCAACAACTAAACTAGGGGCTTTCAAATGTGTAATACATTGGTTAGATTGATGCAAACCACATGGTAATGTTATGATTTACTTATTAAATTACTAACTCTTACAGCCAGGTTTTTTTTATGGAAATACACTAGCATTTCTACTGATGAATTCCAAATTAATTTCCCACGATAATTCACTGAACTTATGGTTTATTTGCCCCATGGAAGTTTCTTCCAGTAAGTGTCTAGAGAGTTTCAGAAAAGCAAAAGGAAAGTAGAGGGAGTAGAGACACAGCTAACCAGCATTTGGTTCTTCAGGGATCCTTTCTGCCTGTCATCAGAGCTGCCAACTCTCATGTTTCCATCCAGATTTATAAAATTCCTCCCACAAACAACACAGCTCTTGCACTCAAATGCATACCCCAGGAACATCCTCTTTCATTTGAAATGAAAGTCCTCTCAGCAAACTGAAGTTTTAAACCAGAAGACAAACAAGAATTAGACAAACTGTAGACTTTAATCAGGAGAGGTAAAGGTGTTAATACATTTTCTGCAAGATAATATTTGTCACAGCTGTGACTGGGATAGACATCATGCAGTAATACTCAGGTAAATTAGAGTTTGTAAGCACAGCATAAAACCAGATGTGGCTGCAGTGGAAGCAGGAATCAACTAAAAACTACGTATTTATATTAATGTGACACACTAGAAACTGTTGAATTGCAGAAGTCATGGGTGGTAACTGAGAAAACCACAAGATAAGGAAGAAAGAGAGAATAAGATGTACAAGATATAAAAAACTGCATAGATTTATGAGAACATTTACCAAAAGTTAGTTGTGCAAGTTACAGCAGCTTACAGTCATCCTCAGGAATTGGCACTTCAATAGCAAAAACTTCCAGGTCTTCTATATTTTGGCCATAAGAAACACACTCTTAACTTGAGAAATAATTAATTCAAACAGAAATGTGTTTTTCTTCTCCATAAGCCAGGCCTCCTTTTGTTTGTAATTATTTCCTGAACAATGCCTTCCCTGTTCCATTATCTTGGTTCTGAAATAAAATCCACATTTGTGTCTGGCTTGAGTATGAACCAACAGCAGGATCAGAGTTGGATATGCTATCTGCACTGGGTTCCTACCCTAGGCTGCAAACTCGGAATCACCAATATTGTAGAAAATCCTGCACAACACTTGAACTTTCTTTTGGAGTTAAAATAATTCTGCTGTTGCCCAGAAAGACTGGAATTGCTACCTGCCTGATCAAGAGTCCACATCGGTATGCCGGCTTACAGGACGGGAATGAACATTACCTATGGACATGTACAAATTTAGACACCTTCATGGTATCAAAACTCTTCCTGCACACTCTGGCCCAGATCCTTGCTCAGTTAAATGGTGCAGCTCTTCTCGTGTGTCTTAAATCCTTCAGAGGATATAGTTGCCATTCCAAGCTGAAGCAGTCCCAGGAATTTCAGCTCAGCTGCAGCCAAGAGGGAGAAGGCCATTGGAGGATGAAGTATTCCCAAGTGATATTAATCCACTAGCTAAGAAAAATAGGACTGTAATGTTTTCTTTGCATTATGTACAAGTACTACACATGTAAACAAATTTAAATTTCGTGAAGGCCCCTCAAAGTAGCAAAGACATGAATCCAGTCTGTGTGGGGAGGCTCCTTACTATTTCCACAAATAAATGGTGCTAGCCAGGTATTTTTAAATAGATACCAAAAAGATTAAAAGACTAGGACAATAATTTTAAGATAGGAAAGCATGCAGTGACTTCAGGCTTGGCGAAAGCACTAACCTTCACCAACTAAACCTTTTGCCTTTTAAACACTAAAGGAAGAAAAGAACTGCTTTGCATAGTGTTATAACATTACACTGTTGCAGAAAAAAAACCAAACAAACCAACTGTCTGGTTTCATACTACAAAGTCTTTAATAGCCTGAATATAAGTAACCATATATAGTCACTCAAACTAATGGAATAATTCAAGGTATGCCTCACAGAACTGTGTTGTTCCTTCTTAATTTCAGATTCTTATTGTCCAGAAATACAGTCCTGTATCAGAGCAAGACCTGGCCTGAATTGTCTTCCCAGCTATGTCTGATGGATATCGACCAAATTACTGTCCCCATGTACCTTCTTTTTTTTGTTCTTTTATTCTTGCCTATTTAAACTGTGAACTCTTCTTTGCAATGACTCCCACTCTTCCAATGGGTTCGTAGAGCAGCAGCACAACACAGTGTGAACCTAATTTAGGTATCCTTTATTAGAATACTAAACATGGTTTAAAAGCACTTCAACCAATGCCTCATAGAACAGATGAATATTTATGATAAGGACAGAGAACTCCTTAGGAGACCTGATGAAACACAGTGCTTGTTCATTTCAAAGGGCAAGCTGATTTGAGCACCAAATCAGGGCAAGCTGATTTGAGTCACCGTTTCAAATTGTTCAGTACTTGCAGTGGTACTGCTTTGTCTAATAATTTCAAAAGCTGCTTATTAGCCCAGCTTTGTATGAAATGTCAGAGTTCTTCTGGTAGATGTCATGAGTACAGAAGATAAACACTGGGACATTTTAGGAAGCTGAATGACCATCAATGCCATGTAGAAAGCCTTCTAAAACCAAAACAGAACACATAGAATTTAGCCATGACAAAGAGACCACAGCAGATTGTTAAACAATACTCCCAAGCATTATGCAAATTTGTTTCATTTTTTAAACATTTAAGGCACTATAAAAGTGCATATCCAATATGTTGCTTGTCTGACCTTCTCAGAAATCTATCAACACACTTATCCTCACAAAAGCAGAAAATGGCTCTTTGTAAAAATCAAACTTTCAGCCAAGGGTGAAACTCCTCATGGTTCCCTGGTTTCCATGGACATAAATAACAATCATACAATAAGAAAATTTATTCGAATTTTATGTTACTTAACAAGTGGTTAGTAATCATTGACACTGTTTAAAGGTGTTGTTCAGCACAATAAACAGGATTTTTTTTCCCATTGGTTGCCTGGTTTTTAGTCTGAGAAATAGAAAAGGGATGAATTGGTTACATCTGTGGTGAAAAAGTCAGACATGAGAAAAAGTTACCAAAATCCTAAAATACCATTAAAACAACTTTTTAACCTCTAAGCAAATCTTTAACCACAATAACTATTTTATTTTCCATTTGTAGGCATGATTGAAAACAAGCTTTACAAGAAAGCCTAAATGAAGCAAAGAGCAAAATTACCACTGGGCTGGTCTCTCCTGTAGTATCACCAATAACAATATGCAACAAGAACTTAATTAGTTCATTTTATTTACACTGTGGATTTTTCACCAGAGGTTTGTGAATTCACTGGTTTTCTCTTCTATGACTGCTGTGACCCCCCCAAAAAAAGCTCAAAGAAAGATTTTGATATCATGGATAAAACTTCTGGTTGTCCTTCTATCTCAATTTCAAAAATTCTTCTAGCCCACATTCTTAGAGAAATTAATGGAAAGTACCAAATATTTTTAAAGATCTGGCCTTTATTTTCTTCAGATTCTCAGTCTCGTTGAAAGACTTCAGTGCCTCTGGTATTCCTCCCCCCCCCTAAAAAAACCTCAGTATATTTAGCTGAGATGCTCACTGATATCCTAGTAAAGAAATAGTGGATTTTTAAGGATTACACCTCAACTAATTTGGTCTTCAAAACTGTTCCGTGTATATTGGCAATCTTTTTATATTCATTTTAGCTAAACCTACCATCATTAGGTATTATTTAGAAGTAGTGAAGACAGTGCTGAATGCAGACAGGTATAAAGACATAACCTGGGAGAAGTTTATACTTCACAGTAATCAGAATAAAGTCTTTCCTAATACTTTCTCTTGGTAAATCCTCATCTGCAAAATGCCTCAGTGTTTCAAATGCAATTCCTTCTCCTTCTTTTCAATATAGACTGTTTGAACTAGGATATGATTTTTTACAGGCTATGACCAAATACTCTCAGTTTTTAATACACAGAGTTATATCAAACCTCAGTTAAGTTGTATAGTTCTAATTTCCCCCCCCCCCCCATATTCCTGCCTTCAGAGTAGGATCTAAAGGTAGAAAAAAAAATCAGAAACAGGAAGAAAATTCAGTTTTCTCAATTGTTATTAATCATTTCAAAGAGCAATAAAGAGCTTGAAGAGAGTATGAAAGTGACCATCTGACATGATAAAGGAGATAGGCAAGTTCTGGGAGAAGGGTGCACTTCTTTATGCAGCAAAAGGGTGCTTCTCCTTTTCTCATCCCACCTCTGTAGTCACAAGCCTCCTTAGGCCTGCAGCAAAATGAATCTTGGAGAATTTTTCTCACTGTATTGGATACAAGTGTTTTCATAAGCTAAATTTGCTTTGTTCTCTGTGCAGTTCTGAAGTTGTTGGTCTTGCTGCCAATAAAACAAAAATATAATGAAAGCTCTCTAGAGACATGGGAGAGCTGGAAGCTCCAGAGACAAAGAAGGAAGCTCTGTTGCTGTTTTACAGAAAGAAAAACAGTGGTATGGAGAATGAAGTGACTTCTCAAAAAGTACTTATCCAGTGGTAAAACTGGAAACAGTCAAGTAAATACCCATGCACAACAAATGTTGTAAAAAACAGAGGGAAATAGAGACAAACATGATCTCTCCCCCGCTTCTAAAATTTTCAAGTAATAGAGCATAACTTCAATGTCTTCAGACATTTCAGTAACTCATCACTTTTATGGTAGCTCTGCTAGTTCAGATCACTCCTAACATCCTGCATTCCTCTCAAGATGTTGAATTGGCTATTGTAGTAGTCTAAACAAAACATTCTTGTAGTCTCCTTCCTTGGCTTACAGCCCCATCATTTATTATGCTATAGTGAGCAGTGTTAGGAAGGTAAACAGCTCAGCTTAATCCTGTCTTGTTTAAATTGGCCCTTGAAATGGTCAGCACTTAAAAATTTAGCACTTAGTACTTAATGCAATATTTTAGTACTTAATGCAATATTTTATTCTATGGTCTGGCTCTTATCTCTACGAACTCCTTGATTTATACAGAGAGCTGCAAAATTATGAGAGATATTTTCTGAGGGCTAACACAGGATTCTTGCAGAAAGAGAGCAGTAAACTTGGCTGACAAATCAGTGTTTTAGAGGCCTGACATGCCAGACTGACTTCTTGAATGGCCCCACAAAATTACCTGTCAGCTGACTCCTAAAGAGCCTTCCCAAGGAGGGACAGCTCAGCCATTTGAAACACAGCATTCCTGGTTCCCAGGCGGTCTCTCCCACATGTGCTAGAAGCATCACATGTTTAGCATCAACAGCTGAATTTTTGGTGTGATGAAGTCTCAGCTGTTCGCAAGCTGGAGCCAGAAAATACTCTTTCTCTTCTCTGCACCCAAAGGGGTTTGATGGTTGGCCACAGCAAAGACTTGTCTAGCCTGGAGTTGTCTGGGACGAGAAGGAAATTCAGCAAACGAGGGAAATGTTGAGGTAGAGAAGTGGGAGAGCTGGTTTGTGAATGTCAGTCTCTTGCAGGGTTTGTGGTTCCTCTTGGCTGACTTCAGCTCTCAGGAGAAGAGGGGTCGGGGGCATTGGCGGTGAAGGCTGGATTCCAGGAGGAGGATTACAATTTACCTCCCAACTAGACTGGAGAGTAGCCAATGCAGTGCTGCATCTGACTCTTTCATGTTGAAAAGACCATGGGAGAATAATCCTGAATTTTCTGGTTTTGAAACTTGAATTGCAGCCACAGAGATTTTTTGGTTTTCATTTCACATTGTTTCCCAGAGTCAATACATAATCACAGAATAATACAGGTTGGAACGGAACTTCAGATGTTAAACCCACACGAAGTCCCATATGAAGTTCTCGCAGGAGTAATCCTTCTCCAGTTTGCTCCTTCCTTTGACAGCCTCTTTGCAGTCCCTATCCTTTGCAGCTCTAGGCTCTGCCTCTCTACCGACCCCAGCTCCAACCCTAGGCACTGACTGAGCCACATGGAAAGCCCCACAGCCCTCCCCCATAAGAAGGATTTCCAAAAGGAAAAGTCTTCTTGCAGACAGCCAATTCCTTTGACAGTGTCTTTACATCCCCACTTCACCTACAGCTCTCCACTTGGTCTCTCACCTGACCCCAGCCTTAGGCCTAGGCCGGTGCTGAGCCGTAGCCCAAGTTCCACAGCGTAGTCCTACACGAAGAAGTTCTCGGATGACAACTTTTCTTGGCAGCTTCTCCCCTTCTTTATCAGCCCATTTACAGCCAGACTGAGCCTGCCCACAGCCCTTAGCTTTCTCTCTCCTCAGTTCACCCCCCTAATCCTAAGCATTAGCATAGACTAAACCTTAGGTCAAACCACATGAAGTTAGTTCCAACACGAAGTCCTTGGCAGGACTGGCAATGTTTTTGGCATCCCCACTCCAAATGATCCCAGAACTTAGTCTCTCTGCCATCCCCAATCCTAAAAATAATCCTTGATTTTCGGGGGTCAAGGTACAGGCTGAGTCTTAGCCCAAGGTCCCCATCTCTGCCTCACATGACGAATTTCTGCAGGGAGAAGTCTTTCTGCAGACTGTTCTTTCCTGTGGCAGATTTATTGCAGTCCCACTCCAACTGGAATGCTAGGCTTTGTTTCTCTGCCATCCTTAATCCTAAATCTACCTTTTGGAATTGGCTTAATTGTGGCCAAAGACGCCCACCTCCCTCAAAGCTGAGTCCCACATGAAGATGTTCTCACGAGAAGACTTTGGCAGCATCCCCTTCCTTTGGTAGTCCCATACTACTTAAAGCAGGACCATATATACACTTTTCAAATTTACTTCAATCACTGTTTGAAATTAATTTGATGGGCTATTTTAAGGAAGTGTCACCAATCTTATTTTGCCCTTTATAATTTATCAGGGTATTAATCCCAGACTTGCTTAGGGGGTTGACAAAGTTTCAAGTTTACTATACCTGTGTTAGTCCCTTAAACACCAGCTTTTGCTTAAATAGTGCCTGAGACAAGTATTTTTCCTGAGCAAATGTGGTCACTTTTCTGACACCTGAGGCATCTAGAGTGAGCAGAAAGAACCTTATTATAAAAATAAAAAGACAGTTATACAGAAGGAGCTGAATTACCAACTCCTGTCTTCACCTCAGGTCTTTAAATGGCAGTTGGTTTTGGTCTTGAATACAACTGGGATCAGACCACTGAATTTCTTCAAAAAGAAGGATGAGACCTCAGACTTGCCCAGTAGACTTTTTCCTAGAGACCTGGAAAGTCTGTGGAGGCAAACACGAATCAACATTAATTAACACATAATCTGTTCACTTCTTCCAGTAATATGACAGATACATCCAATGTCTTCCAAATGGAAAAACATCTCAAAGATTCTGAAGGAGATACGCTTTGAGGTCAAGCTTTTTCAGCACTATTTGTAAAGAGCTTTACAGTCTTTGGAAAAAAGCAAAATCCAGCCTTTGTCAATGCCAACTATTTTGTTTAGTTTTGCATTTTTCTACTGTATCTTTTTCAGAAAATGTTTTAGCTCACAGGGGACAGGCAGTGGTAGAACAAGGTAGGTGATTTGCCTCTTCATGAACAACACACCGGAGAATTTAATTTATCCAAAATGTTGCCTAAGGGTTAAAATTGGACACAATTACTAACCTATATATTTTAAATCATGTTATTTAAAAATTACCAAATAGCAAAAGGATTCGCTCTGTCATTATCACAGAACACTTGATAAATCTCATGTGTAAATAAATAACATTTGTACAGAAAAATATTTAGTTGGACTTTTTAGGATTAAGTGTAAACTGAAAACTCAATGTGCAAATAATAAAGGTAATTTCAATCCAAATGTTACCCTACATACAAACTGTATAAATAGCTGTTCCTCTCTACGTTTCAACAGAAAAAAAATGAAGCTCCTGAATCTAAATATTCTGGCTCTCAGTATGTTCCGCTGTAAATACTGTTTCAGATCTCATCATTTGGGCATTTATAGCATGTAACAAAATCAAAGCACTTGAGTAACTCATAGCTTTCCAGATTTTGCACAGAAAGGAAGCAGTTGCTCCTTGAGGAATTCCACTACTTCCCAGAAAAACAAAAATCTGTAAATAAAAGTGCTTTCAGGAAGACCCATAAACATTGGACAGCCACTACCACATCTACTGCTTGGTTGAAGGTATATTACCACTCTTACAGCAAAAAGAACATCTGAGAAAAGTTGTTGATACTTGGGGGGGGGGGTCAGAAGATTATTTCATTAATTTTTACATAAATGCATTATTTTATGTTAAAAGATACATTGATTCATAATTCAATTGATAATGATGTTCCAGAAGTGCCAGGGCTACCTGATACAGCAGACCCCAAGGCAGCCAGCCCGTGGAACAAACAAACTCCCCCGAATCAAACATTCCTGACCCAGTGTCTGATTCCAGAGGCTGTGGGCAGGGCTGGCTGAGCAGAAGGCTCTGTTCACCCACTACTCCCCCTTCCAGGACCTAGATTAGGCATCTCCACTGGATACTGCTGGTCTCGTGTTCATCTTGAAACTTGTGTAGTGTCTCCTTCTTAAAGACCTTTTACAATGATCGATGCTGGCACAATGTAACTGCTTATGTCTACACAATCACTACAACTGAATTTCCATTTACATAATTTATATTGGTAACAAATTCTTCTACATGCTGCCTAGGCAATTTTAAGGCATGCAAATGTATCCCTCCCCAGGTTGTTCTGCTGTTTTCAACCTGGTTTCATTTCTGGCACATGCAATTTCTATTTAGTGCTCAGACTAAACAGAGAAGACTAAACAGACTCTTGTGTTTAGCCAAGTATGATAAACATATTCTTCATTTCCGACCGGCCAGGAGCAGAAGTACAACAAAAAATGGGAAAATATTTTAAAACTTAAGATTTATGGGAGGGATCACATAGTTCAAAGATGTCATACTAAATATTGAATGCGGTAAGTAAAACTAAAAACAGTTCATGCATGATCCATATGCTGAAATCTAATCTAATAAATATTTGTCCAAAACTTCTGAATAATGAAAATATTCAAAAAATGAATTATTCACTTCAAGACAGTTTCCATCTAACAAAACACAGCTAAATTCAGAAAAAAATTCACTGCAATTAATGTGATTAATTCTAGTAAAGGGTAATGTCTGTTTCTTCCCTGTCTTGCCTAGGTCAGAATTTGCTGGAAAAATTTATATTTCCTTCAAAGCCTTTAATTCCACAGCAAGCTGTATTTTATACTGTGTTCCTCTCTTCCAGTCAAAACTGCTCTGCTTGTCACTGAAACCTCCCAATGTGCATCAAATTCACAGCTACTGCACAAGGGTTTTAATATTCCTGAGTTCAAAAACTCATACAGCTCTCAATTGTGCCACTTAAGATTTTTTAGCAATATTTCGCTAATTACTTTTAGGCTAATTAATGCTGTGTATTGGCCCCTCTCTGTGTGCCCTGGAGCCATTTGTTGTGCTATTTTAGTACAGAGAGCGTTTTGCTGCTCATTTGGTTCCCTACCTGGCACCATGACGGATGCTGGGAGAAAGGCCTGAGCCTCTGGTGTTTCCCTGCAGGGTTTGAATCTCTGCTGCAAACTTCAGGCTGCAGCCCAGTTTGAATTTAGAAAAACATGCTGAATCATTGGCAGGTTTGGTGCAGCTTGTTTCTGTCACGCAGTAAGGGACTGTTTTTGTTGAATCTTGAAAGGAAAACTTTCCTGTTCCCAGTGGCTTGCTACAGGATACTGAGCACTCACGTCAGGATACTCATTTTTCAACACTTTAAAACTGTAAATTATGTCTGAAAGTATAGAATGCAATTAAGGTGAATATTGCAGAGTCTCTTGCTGCTGCTAGTCACTGTTTCTGGCAATTGTCATCACCTGTGACATTAGAAACAGCATGGGAGCCCAGTGTCAGAGGTTGCATATCAGCTTCCATCCTGCCAGGAGAAATTTATTATTTAAAGATGCAGTTTGAATACTGATCCTGGAATAAGACAAGTACAATGCAATGAAGAATCAGGCCCCTAATATTTAATTTATCATTCAACATTTAAATACAAAGTCCCTTCTTCTGACTGGATCAGAACAAAAGAGATTTTAGTTCTGGAGTCATATAGTTGGAATTTCAGATGTCACTCAGGTGCTACCCTTTTGTTTTTTGCTAATCTGAGTATCAGACTCAGCAGATATCAGTAATCACCTCTACCTGGGTTCCTGGGCTAGACACTGGAGATGGCAGAGCAGGCGCTGCAATCCTCCTGCCACCCTCACAAAAGCAGGGACACAGCTGTCCAGCACAGTGCTCCACATTTACCAGGATGGCCTTGGCTAAGGAAGGAACAAGACCAGCAGGAGGCAGATAACAGTTAATAGATACACCAGAAATCACTCATGGACTGCCCATAAAGGATCCTTTGGGTCAGACTGGCACTCACAGCACTGAATTCCCCTCAAACATTATACTCCTGCACATGCTCACTTTTACTGTCCCTCCACACTTCAATTGCACTTCAAAGGCCTTTTATTTTGAAATACAATTGATAAGTGATGAAAATGATTGCTGGAGTACACTGGTGTCAAGAAGGATCACACAAACCCATTGACACCACCTCAGTTCCTAGGCAAAGACTTCCATTTCACAGTTTCAGGAAAAAACATCCAATGGAGACTGTACGTGCTCTCTGTCTCTCCCCGGAACTTCCCAAGCACCATGGAGGAGCTATCTCATTTGGCATGGCCTCATCTCTGGAGAACATTCCTTTCATCAGTCCCCAAGAGCTTGGGCTTGGCAGCCAGCAGAGCAAAGGTCACTCCTCTGCTTTCACTCCGCTCTAATATTTTGTGTGCTGTTTGTTGCTATGTATCTGGGCACGGCAGCACAGCCCTGCTCCCACGCACAGACAGCAGTCCTGCAACTCCAGCCTCTGCACATTTCACCTTAGTCACTGGTTAAAGACAAAACCAAGACCCTAAACCAGTACATAATACATGTACTCTTTGTTACTGCATATCCCCTCTGAATTTCAATCTTTATACTATCATGCGAGCAACACACAGTAAAAACCAACTCAACCACTTCAAATTGCAGTCTGTGTACATCTGAAACAATAGCACATCATTCTGTTCTGCAGGCTGTTACTGGTTTCAACAGTACATCCACAGAGGAAGGTCTCACTGACAGCTAAGACTGGTCTGAATCCATCACATAGCAGTAATTTTACTAGAATCCAGCGATAACATGACTTATCTTCCATAATTAAACCCTTATGAGATTAAGAACAGAGAAACGGTTAGTAACAAGATTAACTTTTAAAGCATTTTTACCTCTCGACATTCAGGGATCCATCTTTGAACACTATTTTTATTCTAGGATCCGAAGCTAGCAGAGTAATGACAAGGACCCCATGCCTCCTTGCATGGCACTGCAGCCTAAACTGAGGCCTGAAAAGAGTGACCCACAACCATTCTTAATCCCATGGAAAGTAGAATGGTCTGAACAGGGAGAGGAAAAGAGAAAATACACTGTAGCACTGAAGAAAGAATGGCTCAGTGAATGGATATGTAGAAATTTATGGGTGATTTCAGATTTGAACTTGACAGTAAGTTTCATGTCACAGACACAGGATGTCTCCTATAGCAGAAAAAACACAGTGAAGAGAACACTACGGACAATTTCACATGGACTTGGAGGGTAAGCAATACCGTGTAGGAAGGAAAACAAGAAGAGGAATAACATTCTAAAAGCAGAAGAGGAGAGAGCAGAAGAAACACAGGAAAAGGCAGCAGGCCATGCAAATCACCCTGAAAAACAAATGAATAGGTCCCAAACTGAAGATGCTCTTCAAGCATGGGAAAACAGCAATCTGTTTAGCCATCTGTAGGCAAGAACACGACCCTAACAGTGAAACAGTGTTATTGCTGGGGCTGGCTGTGAAATAAATACATTTTCTGAATTTTCTCTGGATGAGCACTTAGAAATTGTCCCTCACCTTCTGCAAGACTTGCTGCATCCTTCCTGTACATATTTCTAGGTTGGTTTTGAACAATTACAGATTTAGCGCCTCATTCCTAACACTTGAGAGTTTCCTGCTCAGCCCGTAGTTCATACTACTAATGGGATCCGCCCCCCCCCCCCCCCCCCCCCC